>CM028135.1:297270000-297512500 GCA_016271365.2 Neoceratodus forsteri
TCCACCCTCCCACCACTTGCTCAGATCACCTAATTCTCGCACGTTATCAGTCTCTCGCCACTCTACAAACATAGGACAGTCAGCCTTTTCGCACCATCTCCCTAAACTCTGGAACTCACTACCGCCACCAATTGGCCACTCTTCCTCCAGTCATCCATCTCATCATCCTTATTAAACTTCTTTGCTCTTAACTGTTCCTGCTCCTAATAAATCTTCCCAATACCCCAACTCCACCATCTCTTGCTTATCCCTGCCTTTTTACATCCTCTGATCCACCTGTCAGCACTTATGATGTATGTCAATTACTTCTTGTTCAATTGTTTTGTCCCTTGCTTTTATGTGATGCACTTAACTAAACTGTATAACTTATGCACTGTGATTTACTATAGGTAGCCTACACTGGCAATTATATTTGTATTATTGTTCCCTCTGTGCCCCTTCCCACAGGATGGACCGGGAGACGAGCAATCACAATTGTTCAGTGTGCTTTCCTGGTGAAACTTTTCAATAAATGACTAAATAAATAAATACATAAATAAGACTGGGAGTCAACATTCAGTTGTTCTAAGTCCTGCCTACCACTCTGTAAGAGCTTGCTTTAGGTAGTCCTTAAGGATCACAAAGTATGGTGGCTGCCCTAGACTAAACCAGTGCTTCCACAAAATGAAAATGAGTACATGCGAAAAATTGGAGCAACTTGGTAACTGATCACAAGAGACCTCCAATGCTAGGTCATGTTTAAAAATCACTTTTATTAAATAAATAAGTAAAAAAGCTGACAAGGACAAGCAGCACACTTCCACCAACGTCTCACGTAACACTTATGTTTTTTCAAGGCGGGGCCACGTTACAAGAGTATTATCATTTAAAAGGAAAGCTCTTAAAGTGATATCAACATTTTAAATACAATTAGAAAATACTCAGTGCTATTTACAGTAATCAATAAAACTACCACTTCATGCCACTCCTAATACATGACCAATAAGTGCAAATCGCAATAATATTCATATTTCTTAATACACTGACATTCATACTGTACATAAAGTGCACCTACATAAAGTTGATCACCCCTAACAATACTTAAAAAACCTACAAAAGATTATATATATAAATAGCTAGTAGAGACAAAAGAAGGGGATGGGAAAGGAAGGAAAAGAGGGGAAAAGGGAGGAAGGGAAAAGAAGAGAAAAAGAATGGGAAAAAGAAGAGAACGAAAGGGGGAAAAGGATAAATGAGGGAGAGGGAGTGGGAGGGGGAAGGCGGGAAGGAAGGAAGGAAGGAGGAAAATCCACTAAATCTAGTTGGAACATAAATGTCAATGGATAACACTGAAACATAAAACTCACAGGAGTACCCTTTTAACAGTCCTGTGCCATAAATATGCATATCTAAAAAATAATTAATAAATGATGTAGTATAATCGATATATGCAATATATGCAGATCTACATATTAGCATAACATTCACTGAGCATGAAACATACCCTATACCAATAAGACTAAATAATTTCCCTTACACTGAATTCATTTTACTCATCTATTTATATTTCAAAAAAAGTTTAAGACTGAAGCTTGCATTCAGAGCCTTTGGTCCATGAGCCTTAAGAACAAACTGTGTCTGCCACCTGATTTCTACCTTTAAAAGTTTGTTATCAATATCCCCACCATGAATATTCATACAGCCTTTTTCCAGTCCTTGGAATGTAAATTCATGATCACCACCTTTTGACATCACATAAAGTGCAAGAGCATTGGTTTTGTCCTGTTTACTGACATTTCTCAAGTGTTCAACTATTCTATACTTTAGAGGTCTTTTGGTTTTACCAAAATGAACGTCTTTACATTTACAACTTGCCAAGTAAACTACATGTGTTGTTGAACAGTTTTTTTAATCTACTTTACTAATTTTTGAAAAAATGCTTACAAACAAACAACGGCAGAGCCATAAAACATATAAATTGAACAGGAGTGAACAAAAGGGAGTAACGAAAACAACCCCCCACCCCCAACCCTAGCCCCCCCCATGGAGTGTGTATAACAACCCATCTGATAAAGTCTTTTGCTAATATGAGTGGCTACCTATAAGTACAAGGATCTAAATGGGGAGTTCAAAGAGTGCCAAGAGGAATCAGTTTAAATAAAGGGCATGAAACTTGCCCCATTTCTTGTTAAACAAGGGTAGACAATGATGGAGACTGGCTATCAGGTGTTCAGACCGGAGAGAAAAGGAGAGTTCATGTAGCCATTCACAATATGAAACATGTGTCTGGTCCAGCCAATGCCTGAGGACCATTGTTTGACAGTCAAGGAGATGAGGACAATATAATATCTCCTCTTCTTGACCTGGATCTGAGTGTAGTCTCCAAAAATACAGACTTCTGGAGAGAAGAGGCCTGCCAATCCCAGAAGGGGATCGACCTGCTCCTCAGTTTGTGCCCACAAGGAAGAAACCTTCTCACAGGACCAGAAAACATGTAGTAGAGTACCATCTACCTTTCCACATCTAGTACAAAGGGGAGAAGAAAGGTGGCCCATCTTAGCCAGTCTGACCAGGGTATAATACATATTGTTCAGGATACGGTACTGGGTGAGTCTTGCATGGTCCTGAGTTAAGTAGGTATACAGATCTTTCCAAAGTCATGGCCAATTAAAATTCACTTCTGGCAGCAGGGATTCTCATACTTTGGAACCGACCGGGGAGAAAGAGTGAGTGGTGGTAACAACCAAAGGTATAGGCCAGAGGTGCCGTGAGAATTAAGGGACAAAACCTGAGACTGAGGGAGGAGCTCCTTAAGTTCAGAGGGGTTTGGAGCAGGGCCAGATTGTTGCAAAATCAAATCCCTTAACTGGTAGAGCTTAAAGATATGCACTGAACTCAGATGGAATTTCTCCAACAGTTCCAGAGATGTGAGAAGGAATGAGTGAGCGTAGAAAGCTGTGACACAAACATTCTGAGGCAAGGACAGCCAGCCAGGGGTTAAAGAATGACCCCCGATCCAAATGTTTAAATTAGAGAAGATAGGTTGCGCAGTGTCTTTATAGAGGGATACTTTCTGAAAAACACAAATTTGTGAAAAGACTTTAGTGGAGACACCGATTGGAGAAGCTGCTAAAGGGACCAGGAGGGACTTCCATGGGGAGAAAAGAATAGCAGTTGGTGACAGATTATGTATAACAAACAGGTGAGATTCTATCTGTAACCAGATAGGAAAATAGAATCAGGTGAGGGAAGTGGATTGGAAAGCCATCTACCGCACTTATACAGTAGAAGTTACTGGCTCAGTAGTAGAATAAAAAGTTAGGGAGATGGAATCCACTGGATTCTTTAGGGAGCCCCAGCTTAATAATAATAATAAGATAATAAAACTTTTATTTTTTAGCAGGATAATAACTTTAGGACCAGGGGCCCTGTTTGTCAAAGTTGTCCTGTTTTAAGCATACAGTTTCAAAAACAAGACATCATGTAATATTACATTACAGGAACAAATCTTACATATTTAACAGACAATTCCACTACATATGAAACATACATAAATACTCAAATATCAGAGAAATTCAACAAATTTCATCATTCTTTAAGTATGGACTATCCAGACAAATCAGAAAATTAAATATCTAATAACATATAAGGGATGTTTTCATTTTCAATGTTATCATTTAGGAAGCAGAAACATCAAGGAAAAAGAGAAGAGAGAGTTGGAAATAAAATAAAAAAATGTTATATAACCTAGGGAACACCAAAACAAACACATCTATCTCTCCAAATACTAATCAGGGAGTACTTAAATTTGTTAAAGCTATCAATTATTCTAAAATCTTAAGATAGGAACGTCTAGGTGACTTGTCCAGCCAAATGAAAGAGGAGATAAGAGAGTGGATATGTTTAAAGAAGGAACGAGGGAGAACAATATTGAACATACTTAGAGGATAGAAGAGTCTAGGGAGGATGTTCATTTTGATAATGTTAATCCTGCCCTATAATGAGATAGGGAGGTCTTTCCATCTTGTTAAATCCTGTCGTATCACCACCAGAAGATCCTCTAAATTCAGTTTCGCCAGTAGAGAGGAGTCAGAAATGAGGAAAAATACCCAGATGTTTCATGAAGCCAGGAGACCAACGCATACCAAAAGAAGTGAGATCCGAACTATGGATAAGGTGGTTTAGGGGCTATATTTTGGTTTTATCAAGGTTTAGTTTGTAATTAGAGTGATGACTAAATTGGTCTATCACTTTCAATGCTTCTGTGAGGGAGGTGGTCGGCTCCAAAAGGTGCAATAGAATGTCATCAGCATACACTGAGATAGCTGGCACTAGGTTGTTGATGGGGATACTCGTATGTTGGGAGAAGATTTGAGACGTCGAAGAAATGGCTCAAAATACAGGTTGAAGAGAAAGGGACAGAGAGGACAGCCCTGGCGTGTGCCAGTATATAACAGAAATGTAGAGGAAAAGACACTGTTGCAATAGATCTTTGCTGATGGGGAGGAATAGATCACTTTAAGCCAATGTAAAAAGGAGGAAGGAAAGACCATCTTTTGTAGAGTGAGCCAGAGAAAGGACCAGTCCAACCTATCAAAGGCTTTTTCTGCATCAAGGGAAATTAAAGCCATCGGTGGGGGTGGCTTGAGCAGCCTGAAACAGGTGACCGATCTTTCAGAGATGATCAGCAGATGACCTCCCAGTGACGAAACCCACCTGTTCTGGGCTGAGAAGTCCCAACCATACTTTCTTAATTCTAGCAGCTAGTATGTTAACGAGGATTTTTATGTCACAGTTTAATAAGGAGATAGATCAGTAGCTTGCTGGATTAGAAGGGTGTTTCTCTGGCTTGAGAAGGAGGACAATGGTGGCTTCAAGAAGAGATGGGTCAAGATTTTCAGTAGAGAACATATAATGATAGAGATGCAGTAAGAGAGAGGAAAGATCTTTGAGAAATAGTTTATAGAAGTTCGAAGGGAATCCATCGGGGCCTGGAGCCTTATCCAAAGCTAAACCATTAATAACAGATTCCACTTCTGCTAGAGAAATGGGAGTAGAAAGAAAGGCACATTGGTGGTCCATTAGACAGGGTAATGGAGCAGAATCCAGGTAGGATGACATTTCTTCAGTAGTGGGTGAAGATGTACGCCATCCATAAAGGGTGGAGTAGAAATTTTTAAAAACTGATGGCATATCCCTGGAGAGAGTTTTTATAGAACCATCTGGGGCAGAGATTGAAGGAATGACCTGCGAGGACTCTAATTTCCGATGACGGATAGTGAGTAGGCATCCTGCTTTTTCTCCCTGCTCAATGTATTTGGATTTATTCTTGAGAATGGAATATTCATATTTCTCCTGCAGGAAGATGGCATATTTATCCTGAAGGGACAGTAAGGACAGTATGGAGTCAGGAGAAGAAGTGTAGGAAAGAGATTGTTCCAAAGTATGTATCTGGGTGAGGGTTGATAACTCCTTGGACTCTGCGACGCTTCCAGATAGAGACCAGATGGATAAATTCACCCCTCAAGAAGCATTTTAGGGCACACCATTCGTGGTCCCCCTCCTCACTGTGTTCGGGTTGGTGGTGGTAAAGGACTGAATGAGGATGGATATCCTCAAAATGACTTGGTCATCATTGAGGAGTTGAGTTTTAAACTTCCAAGACGTGTCACGCTGTTGGTTAGTATTAGGAGTGAGTAGCAACCAAGCTGCCACAAGGTCAGACAGGGCAATGGATTCTAGACCAGCATTACATAGACTGGGGAATAGGGAGAGGCTGATGAGGACATAGTCAAGCCTGGAAGAAGTATGGTGAACCATAGAATAGAAGGTATAACTGTGGGTTGACGGCTTAGTGATCCTCCATGGGTCACATAGACCTACTAAGTCCATAAATTCCCTAAGTGCTTGCTGAGCACCGGAGAGAGATCTAAGGGAGGAGTTGGATTGGTTGAGATCCTTGGTGGGGAGGGGATGTTCCAGTCCCCTCCCAAGATCAAGGGAAGAGTAAGGAAGGGGGTCAGTTTGTCAGCTAACTCTATGAAAAAACCTGGATCACCTCCTACCAGCCCATAAACACTGCCTAAGACCAACTCTCACCAGTCAAGCAAACCCTTAATGAATATTTATCTTCCCTGAGGGTCAGAGATGATCTGGTCTGCTTGAAAAGTGACATTACGACCTACAAGAATAGCTACACATTTGCTTGAAGACGAATCTCCAGAGGCGAACACCGGATTGATACCTTGCCTACTGAGCATAACCGCTTCTTGGGGTAAAAGATGGGTTTCTTGAAGAAACATTATGTGAGAATGAAGTAAAGAGAGGTGTTTTAAGACCTGATACCTCTTGAGCAGGCCCCTGACTCCCCTGATATTCCAAGACACAAATGTAACTAGGTTATAAGTCATAAGAGCCACAGTTAACAGGAGTAATAAGATAAATAAAGAGCAAAAAACACACTCCGTCCCAACCCCTCTTAACAAAATTGTAAAGCAATTTCCTATAAGCCCGCCCCGCCCATCTGAAAATACCAAGATACTATATCTCCCACACAAAACAAGGACATTAAAGGTACACACATGAATACTGAGCCTAAAGGTGGCGTGGAACCATGTTCTCCAATACAAAACAGTAGGAAGTCCAAACAGGTGAAAATAGCATACAACCCCCCCCCATTGTCCCCTTTCTGTGGCAAGAATGAAACATACCCTCCTCCCCCAAAATGAGAGTAGGCATTGCAACAAACCATTTTAATAGAACAGTAATAATCCCCTCCCCCCTTCCAGAAACGTGTCCATAAATGAGGGGCTGAATACAAAACCCCAGTCAAGGTCCCTTTTGCCTATATAAACTACCAGCAAACATGGAAATAAGCAAGGGTGTCTTAACATCCTCTGTACCCCCAACCCAAACAACCATAAACAATAAACTATTTACAAGTGCCTGTTTGGAGAACATCCAGAACAGAGCATAGACCATAAAAGGCCCCAAGAGTACCCACACCCCCATAAGCTCCTGCTCCCACCAATGGTGATCAAAGTCCCATGGGGTAATAATCTGTAATCTGCTAAAGGTATATATATACAGAGAAATCCCTGAAAGGCGCAGAGGTGAGAATGCAGTGATACCCCAGGGAGACTATCCAATAACCAGGCCCTGTTAAGAAACTGAAAAACAGTTAAATAATAACTTGTTAAACAGAGGAGCAATCCCCCCTACCACCCCATAAATCCAGGATGTGATAACCATCAGTTGTGGTAAAGCCCAGCTCATTATTGGAGCTCCCCTCCCCCACACTTTTCAACAGAGTTCTAAAAGCTGTAACCAATACGACTGAACATCATTTAATCAGTATAACCTACCCTAATACTCTTGAGATACCAGGAGCAGTAAAAACAAAAGGAAATCTACCCCACCCAGTCTAAAGGGAATAAAGTTCAGAGGTCACCCCTAGTTTAACTAGGGGGCAACTAACACAGACCAGGGGTTAACCAGATTCCCAAAAAATCACGTGTTGCAAAGCAGCTGAAGGGCTGGGTAGACCACCAAAAAAATAGCTCTGTGATTTATGGGCTCTGAGGTCCCGAACTCCTCATCATAAATGTTAAGGAGGACTGTCATGGACTGGCCCGGTGGCACTGAGGGCTGAGGCGCTGGACGTCACACCTCGCTCCACGCCGGTGACCTGGGTTTGTATTCCAAACTTGGTACCCAATTTGTAAATGAGAAACACACAGACACACACACACATGCACGCACGCACACACACATACACACACACACATGTCGTTAGAATGCAGGACAGTTCCTGTGTTGCACATGGCTGCCAGCAATGGCTCTCATAGGCTGCCTTTTACTCAGACTCTCTGAGCACAAATCTGAGACCCTGCTGTTTAACTCCCAACTGATCGGGCATCTTATTCTGTTATTTCTTAGGTGTTCAAGGATGTCAGATTCTGTACTTCTCCTCTGAGGGTTATGCACTGATCTTCAGTTGCCAGCTATGCATAGGCTAGCATGCATATTCCACTTTAACACTGTTCATTCAGACACAAGGCATGGGGATGATACACTTAGCTCCACATGCACCATCCATCTGTTTGCTTAGGGATCCCAAACAGATCTGCTCTCTTAGGAGACAGTCCCCCTTTTATACAGGGCTTTGATCCACTGTCCTAGTTGGCTGCACCACTTATCACTCAACCTTTTTGACACTTGATAGGGATTCTGCTGGTGCTAAACACAGTGTATTTCCAGATCCAGTGAGGCAGTAGATCTCGAGCCTAGGAAAATTACAGACTGGCCATAGTAAATGTTAAAGAAGGCAGCCTCCAACCTGTCAAAGCAGCCTGTCTCTGTAACTGGCATGTTAGCACCCATCTTCCCCCTGCCAACATCCTACTGCACACCAAGAGTACTGGGGTAATTGGATTCTATAAAATTCTGAGAAGAACAATGAACAAAGGGAGCTACACCACCAAGAAACATTTCTTATGGGCAAATCCATGTAAGGATTTCTGTGGGTATCCCATTCCAACAAATTGCAGCCAGTTTGTGTTTACCCCACAAAATTGCTAAACACTGCAACCCTTTGATATCTTTGACCATGTACAATACTGATAGGAATAAGGAATGTATATTTTCAGTAAAAAAAAATATACACACATATATATATATATATATATATATATATATATATACTGTATATATATTTATACAATGGGGTGAGACATTTTCCAGTGAATAAAATATTTTCACTGCAGTGAAATAAATCCTGATGACGTCAGCAGAGTTAAAATAAATACTGTTTATTACACCCCCATGAAGCCCACTCTAAACCCGGGCTAACCCTCGCCAAGCCACGCTAAACCCGTGCAAGCCATACTAATCGCGCTAACCCCGTGCAAACCAGGCAAATTGTACATTTTGCAACAGTGAGGCTCCCATTGTATAAATAGAACACATGATGTGCACATCGTGGAATATGAAAAATATTTTCACTCCTGCCTCGTGAGCACTGTATAGTTCACTCGTGCCTTTGGCACTTGTGAAATATCTAGGCTCACTCTGCAGGAGTGAAAATATTTTCCATATTCCACTTGTGCCCATCATGTATCCTATACGTGTATATATATATAAATATTATTTGCAAAAAACTCCATTAATGCATCAGTTAGGATTGTTTCCACACTGACAAAAGTGTGGAAATTCAACGTTAGGGTTACCACCCCACCCCCATGCCCCATCCTCAAAACCCTAACTCCGTATTCCTCCCCCTACACACACACACACACATATGCAATCAGGGGAAGGGCCAAGGCAACACAACCAATCAGAGACAACCAGCATCAGGTAATAGAAGTAACATAAAACTCTCTAAACATACTACAAGACACATTCATCATCATGGACCAGCAACTGCATGAGTTCTGCTGCCATCAGAGTGCATTGTGGGTACACACATGCATGCTGGGCAACCATGGGATATGGCCCACAATAAGCATTTTTCTGTTACAAACATCAATAGCAAGATTTAAGCAGATGCCTATATTTAAATTGTTAACAAATGATGAAACACACAGTATGTTATCTATAGATAGCTATACTGGAAGTAAAAGTTTGGATAACCCTAGCAACAGCCATTGGATGTTTGCCTAATTTTTTCTGATAGCATGTGTCAGTCCTAATAACAAATGGTAGTAACAATAAAAGTAATGTTTTGTAGTATAGTTTACAAGCGACATGTGACAGCAACAGTTGTAACATCCAAAGCTAACCATAACATGCTGCTAGTGAGTATTTCCAGGTAATGCAGCAGTATAACAACATGTGATGGTGGTAGTTTCATACCTGAGCATTATCTGAAAAGTGCTGTGTATGTGTCAGCTCTATCTTTCCTATTACCTTATGCCTATGTGGTAGCAGCGATACCTGCAGCAAGCCAATTGATGAATTATGACACATAAAAATCAATATTTTGAAAATTTGTACAGACTAAGTTTCACTGTATGAAAAAGATATGCCAGCTATAATGTGTCATCATACTGTGCTGGCAGTATAGAGTCAATCATACTGTATTTGTTTTTCCATTACATAGTGTTATGTGAAATGAGTATAGTGTAGTGATTATTGTGCTTACAGATGTGACTGACTCGTATAGTGTCTTACAATCTTGCATGTGTCTTGCATGTGTGTGTGTGGGGGTGGGGAATGCTGAGTTAGGGTTTTGAGGAAGGGGCATGGGGTGGGGTGGGGGTGGTAACCCTAACGTTGAATTTCCACACTTTTGGGGTGTGGAAACAACCCTAACTGATGCATTAACAGGGTTTTTTTGCAAAGAATTCCCCTTCTTTTTGAAAAAGTGTAATATAAATAGTAAATGGTATGTGCTCCCACCAAGCTGCCCATTTCTGCATAATGATATGTGTCTGTGGGAGCGTGGGCCCTCTGGGCTCTGTGCTCCCACTTACACATAACTACAGGGCCATATGGCAGCCCTATAGGGCAAGAAAGCCTTGTAACACAAATGTGCCACTACCTCGGGAACCGTAGCAGGAAGGAAAAAAATTAAAGTGTCATTGTAATCATGACAGTGAGTACTGCATGTGAGTTAGTCAGCTGGATCCATATCTCTTGTTGTTTGCAAGGTACGGGCACTGAAAAGCACCATGAATGCTAACTCTGTGGGCATAATAGTGGTCTATGGACATGAAAAAGAGCAATTGGAATACTAATTCCCAAATATCTCAGTAACTGTATAAGTTAGAAACAAATATAAAATTTCATGGTATTCATTGCTTTCCAACCTACTTCTGGACTCAGTTCCCCCTATAGGGGGACCAAGAATTTTTGTAACAAAAAATCTGTATCTCAAACTGTTTCTGAGATACGGGCACCGAAAGGCATCACGGGCAGCACAATGTTATCCTATGGGAAAATTTCTGAAATTCAGAATGCTGTAACTATGGGCCTGTTCAATGGTTTTGTAGCAAGCCACCAAAAGGCACATATGTGGGACTAGGGCTTGCCAGCCCGAAAATTTCAGGCCAATAGCACAATCCACCTTGCCACAATGAAGTGACAAAGAAAACAACACATAGCAAAATGTGTTCATGCAGTGTTACCGCAATTACTTTAATGTTATCGCGACACTCCTATCTCTATAATGGGAATGTTATTGTGCACACAAAAATGTTGCTGTGGTTACTTTTTCCCTTGAGCGTGATTGTTTCCTCAGCAACAAAAAATGTTGTTGTGATCAAAAACTGTCAGAAGTTTAAAAAACATATTTGCAGGCCACCTACTAAAAAACTAATGCCGGGGCATATTCCTCAGGGCCTCATTAGGTAAACACAACTGTTGGTGTACCAAACTGCACTATTTTTTGATTTAGAGCATTTTTTCTCTCTCACTAACTGAAAACAAGATGGTGGCAGCACAACAGTAATTTCGGGGAGCTCGATAAGAAACATGTGATAGCGAACATTTTCGCAGTGCACATATAAATTTTTCCATAGGCTATAATGGGACATGAGGAAATGGAATAACTTTTGAACAGAGCAATATTTTTTCACCTAATCTTCAAAAGGCACCAGTTCAACCCAGGCCACATGTAGTCCAACCAATCTGAAGTCACTCAAATACATTCTTCAGTCCATTATGGCTTACCAAATGATTCACAACAAGTGTGAAATTTCACTTTTTGAGCGCGCCACGGTTCAGCAATTGAACATCTGACTGGAACAAAGATTTCCAGATCCAGAGATCTATGGCAGGTGGGTCTGCATTTCAAATTTCAGGCTAATCAGACAAATGATTCCAAAGTTCTTCAAAAATGTGCAAACTTTGGGGGTCACATGATGGCTGCCTGAGGGAGAGCTGCTGCTTCCTCTTGCTCCTCGCTATCCTGAGGTATTGGACTATACCACTGTGGACGGGGCTCGGTGGTGAGCCAATGAAGTGTGGGGTTGCCTCAAGAGGCGGGGATAACTCTCCCTTTAAATTTAACCACTCGCCACACAGCTGATATTAGCGAGTGTTTCATATTCCATCTGATTTCAGTGTGGCGTGCTGGAAGAGTGAAGATCTAAACTGTGTGCTCTTTGCAGTCCCTATCAGCCTCTTCAGCCCTTCTGAATCTGACCATTTGCTGAACTGCCTGAGGTTGTGGCTGAAACACTAATAAGTATTTTTTTAAACTCACCTTGTGTGGACTTTGTGTATTCTCCAGTGACTGAAATAGTGCTTGTCATTTAACCAGGAGGCTGCTGCTTGACGAAATATACTGTGCCTGAGGCATTCGACTATACTGCTGTGGAGGGGGCTCGGCATCGAGCCAATCAAGTGCGGGGTTGCCTCAAGAGGCGGGGATAACACTCCCTTTAAATGTAACCGCTCGCTGCACAGCTGATATTAGTGTTTCATATTCCATCTGATTTGAGTGTGGCATGCTGGAGGAGTGAAGATCTAAACTGTGTGCTCTTTGCAGTCCCTATCAGCCTCTTCAGCCCTTCTGAATCTGACCATTTGCTGAACTGCCTGAAGTTGTGGCTGAAACGTTAATAAGTATTTTTTTAAACTCTCCTTGTATGGACTTTGTGTATTCTTCAGTGACTGAAATAGTGCTTGTCATTTAACCAGGAGGCTGCTGCTTGACGAAATATACTGTGCCCGAGGCGTTCGAGTATACCGCTGTGGAGGGGGCTCAGTGGTGAGCCAATCAAGTGTGGGGTTGCCTCAAGAGGCGGGGATAACTCTCCCTTTAAATTTAACCACTCACCACACAGCGCGAGTGTGTGGCGGAGCGTGAGTGGCTACGCCACTCGGTAGAGAAAATTTGTTAACTTAAGTATCAAGATTCAGCTAAGAAAGGAAATTGTTTGAGCCAAAGTAATACTTAGTTAAAATATTGAAGTTAAAAAGGTAGGCTCTTTTTAATAGATTTTATATTGTGTTTAAGGGTTAGACCTTTTTAAGTAGGTTATATAATGTATGTAAGTAGCAAGCAAACAATTATTGTTTGCTCACAGATATTTTGTATTATAGGTTTGTTTGGTGTTTTGAATCTGCCCTATTTGGGTGTGGAGGAGGGGGGTTTGAATGATGTTTGTTTGACTTCCCAGTAGTTAATTATTACCATGACTCTTGGCCTTACTGTATCCCCGGGATTATGGTTTCAAAATAGCTCCACTTTCTAGGGGATTTGAATCTGTTTACTATTTGTTTTTAAACTTACTTTTAGACTTGGTTAGAAAACAGATATATTTATGTGTAAGAAAATTTATTAATTTGGGTTTATTTTTTCTAAAGTTTTTTGATTTTGGAAAGACTGGGCTAAAAGGGAGAATGGTTAAGTCAGTTTTTTCTGTTTTTGTGTTTATTACAGTGTGGAGATATTAATCCCAATCCAGGCCCTGACATTAGACATAATGTAAGCAAGGGTATTTTGTTTATCCACTCTAATATCAGGAGTCTTGTACCCAAAATTGATTTGGTTAGGGATTTTGTTAATGAAAATCATCCTGATTTTATGATATATACTGAAACATGGTTAAGTGATAAGGTGGCAGATGGGGATATGTTGATTGAGGGTTACAATGTGTACAGGGCTGATAGGAATAAAAGGGGGAGATGGGATTTTAATTTACGCTTTGGATAAATATTCTTTAAATCAAATTCATTTGGGAGTTAGTGCAGACATTTGTGAGTATTTAGCGCTTGAAATTAAATTTCCAGTGGGAAAACCAATATTACTTATTGGAGTTTATTGTCCCCCAAAGAACGTAAAGAGTAGAATGCAACAACTTACTGATGTACTTTCTTCCTTTACTGATACCCACAGAATTCTTCTTATGGGAGACCTTAATGATAATTGGTTGCATTCAGCTGATGTAGGAGTACTGAAAAATATGGCACTGTCATTGGGCCTAGAACAACTAATAAAAGCACCCACTCATGTTAATATTAAAAATCCAGCTGAATCAACCTTGCTAGATCTAATTTTGACAAATGCTCCCTTTCAATATGTTAATGCAGGGTATTAGAAGAGTTAAACAGTGATCATAATGTTATATTCTGTGTTAGAGGTAAAGCTTCATTGTCAAAGCAACCTAAGCTTATTTTCTATCGAGCTACTAGAAAGTTTGATTATTTAGCTTATATAAAAGATCTAGACAGAATTAATTGGGATAGAATGTTTATGATTCCTGAAATTGATCTGGCTTGGAATTATTTTCTTTCAGAGTTAATGCAGATTATAGATTATCATATGCTAATGAAAATAAGGAAGGTAAAACAATCCTCTGCTCCATGGTATTCATCTACTCTGAGAAAGTTAAAAAGAAAAAAGGGCCAAGCTTGGGCAAAGGCACGCAGTTCAAATTCTTTGAGGGACTAGCAATATTATAGAAGTCTTAGGAATTCTTATGTAACTACTGTTAGAGAAAGTAAAAGATTATATTACCATTCTAAATTAGAAAATTCTGTTGGGAATGCTAAAATGTTTTGGGATATAATTAAAGAGATTAATGGTCACCATAAACAGGATGGGAATTATAAAATTGAGATCTCAGGTTATGGGGGGAGGAGTCCCTTGCAGATGGATTTAATAATTATTTTGTGAACTCAGGAAATTTTTTTGGTACCCCTGACCCTTGTAATACTAATGATAATTCCCAATTGCATTTAGATTCATCTAAGATGTTTTCATTTAAAAAGTTGGAGGCGTATGAGGTTATTGAGGCTTTGTTGGGTTTAAAGACAACAAAGAGTGGTGACCCTGATGGACTGACCCCTTATTTATTAAAAATCTCAGCTCTAAAGATAGCTGCTCCCCCCACCTATTTGTATAATTGGTCCATTAATGAGGGAGTAATGCCCTCTGATTGGAAAATAGCTAGGGTTGTTCCGATTTTTAAGGGAGAGAGTCAGGATCAGTTTAATAATTATCGAACAATTTCACTATTGTCCCAGGTGTCAAAGTTATTGGAGAGATTTGTGGCTAGACAATTGACTGACTTTTTGAATCAGAATGATTTATTTGATAAATATCAGCCAGGATTTCGTAAATCACATAATACAATCTTAGCCGTGTTGAGGGTCTTGGATGATGTCAACAAAGCTATGGATAAGGGCCTTTTGATGGGTGCCATCTTTGTTAACCTCTCCAAGGCCTTCGACATGGTGGATCACCAAATCCTTCTTTTTAGTTTGAAGGATATTGGATTATTGTGTAGTGCCCTTAAGCGGTTTTCTTCTTATCTAGAAGGTAGGATGCAGTCAACTGTTGTTAACAAGATTGTTTCATCGCCTCTGCCAGTGGTTCGAGGGGTCCCTCAGGGATCTGTGTTTGGACCATTACTTTTTTTATCTCTCTCAGAGGGCTTGGATGCCATGTGAATAATATGGCCTACCAACTGTACGCAGATGATACTATAATCTATACCTCTGCCTCTTCTGTGGACGAGATCCAAACAAATTTACAGTTAAGTTTTGATAGATTATATGGGTATTTGACACAACGGAAACTTAAAATGAATGTGAATAAGACAAAATGTATGATATTTGGTTCCACTGTGAAACTTAGAACTTGTACTAAAGTATCAGTGTCTGATCCTGAGGGAACAAAAGTAGATCAAGTAATGACTTATAAGTACTTGGGTTTTTGGTTGGACCCCTCTGCTACTGGTAATTCACATATTGATGAGTTAGTTAGATCAGTGGGAATAAGGGTGGGTTTATTATATCAAAACAAAAATTGTTTGGGTGGATATATGATAAAGAAAATTGTTGAATCACAGATTTTTCCTCTCTTTGATTATGGTGATACACTTTATGATTATTCTCAGTCTGGAAGATTATATAGATTGGATGTACTGTATAATCGCCCAGCGAGACTGATCTTACAGTGTTCTAGAGATACCCATCATTGCCTAATGTACCATAGATTAGGATGGATTTCGTTATCAGAGAGAAGGCAGTTACATAAATATCTTTTGGCATATAAAAGTATTACTACAGTTATTCCAGAATATTTGGCTGAAAGGTTAGAAGTTAGGGATGTTAAGCCTTCCTTAAGGAATGCGGATAATCGAGGTTTGGTAATACCTAGGTCGAAAACTAAACGTTCTGATTTTTTTTTTAGCCAGCTAGTCCCTAGATTTTGGAATATGATGCCAGTGAAATTTCATTTGTACAATGGAAAAATGCCGTCATGAAGAGTTGTTAAAACCTGGTATTTGGAATCACTTCTTGCACAAAAAAAGGCTTGTTGTGGTTAATTTGTTATAATTATCAGAATTGTATTTTAATGTATGTATTTTGTATGTCTGTATTTACTGTAATTGTTGTTTTAATTTTGCATAACCAAGGGTCACCATTTTAAATGAGTTTACTCAATGGTCTAACCCATTTAATAAAATGAAAATGAAAATGAAATGAAAATCCTCATCAAAAAACTCTCTTTAAGCATACTTAGTGAGCTAAATTCTGCTCCAAACAGTAAACTTGTCTCTATTAATACTTCTGACTACATAATTGGACAAAAAAATATGGAAATAGAAATGCAGAAGGCACCGCAGCGTCACACCCCCATCAACCCCAGAGAAAGAGAAGGCCGCGAAGAGGCCCAAATCTCAGCCTGCTGCTACCAAATCTCCTCCAACCACAACAGCTCTCACTGAAGAGTGATTTTTAGAGATCATGCAGCCGCTTCAAGATTCTATCGCTTCCATCTCAGAGGACGTACAACAAATTCGTTGTACCATAGACTCACTCAGCATTCGAGTTGGGGACTCAGAAGCCCAACTCACCTCCCTGGAGAAGTGGAAGGGGAAAACAGACCTGGATTCTTCCACTCTTCGCCAAAAGCTCTGGAAGATCAAAGACACGCTGGAAGACTTAGAGGGGCACAGTCAGCTCAATAACCTCATCTTGTTTGGCTTGCCAGAGAAGGGGAAAGGAAATAACCCAATACAGTTATCTAAAAATGTTGTGAAACGGTGGCAGGCTCCTCACCTAATAACACCACATACATAGTGGAGAGGGCCCACCAATCTCTGCACCCTCCACCTGCGCCTGGATCCCAACCTCGGCCTTTCATATTCAAAATGTTGAATTTCTTGGATAAGCAACACATACTTGCAAAGGTTAAGAAGGTGCAGGAATTACAGTGGGAAGGGCATCAACTCCGTATAGCACAAGACCTGCCGCAATCCATCTGGGCCAAAAGGCAAGAACTGCACCCCTATGTTTTTAAATTGATTGCTGCAGGGAAATCATTTTGAATGCAGTATCCTGCCATCTTGCAAGTCAGGCACAACGAAAAATGGATCGCCTTTGAATCACCGACGCAAGCTGCATCTGAGCTCAAAATTTTATTCCCAGACCTTTTTAAATGAGACCCTAATTGGGTTCCTTTTGTCCTCGTTACCATAGTTGGAGTGGGAATGGACATTTTGACTGTGAGAATTGCAGGAAATTATGCGCAAAGGAATAGGCTCTATGTGTTCCCTGCTCGCCTTTGGAACTGTTTCCCAACATAATATCAAACTTCTGAGAACGTATGGAAGTGAGCATTATGAGTAGAGTCTGTGCTCCTTCTAATCAGGACTTGTATATCAAGAGAGAGTCTCTTTACACATAGTCGCCTGGTTAATGCTATCTAGTCCCAGTATGAGAACCAATATAACCTTCCCCCCTTGACATGGAGCTTTACAACATGGAAAGACTATATTGTCAGATTATTTAATTTTACAAGGCTCTTTATTTTGCAGAAGCTCCTATTTTATTTTTTGCTCAGGTTCCAGGGAGGTTCCTACTAGGGATATATGGATCTATGAGGGGTATATACAACTGGCATCCTTATTGGGTTACTGCACTACTGTCTTCTTTTTTTGTTTAAGCCAGAACAGGCTACTCATTGATTTTTATTGGATTTCTTTATTCTCTCATATTTGGTTAAATTACTGAAATAGAGGGGTAGCGGGGGGGGGGGTAGGCTTGGACCCTTTGCTTGGGCAGTGAATGAATAATTGCGTGCCATGGTACTATTTAGGAGTTTGGTTGTTGGAACCGGGGTTGGATAGTTGCTAAGAATAGTTTAGGGTAATGTGTTTTAGTTATCTTAGGAATGGGAAGGAGGGACTTTGAGGGAGTAGAATGGGTTTATCCTTGCTTCTTTTTCAAGGCATATATTCTAATTATGAGAGTGGGGGGTGCAGGACTGTGCAACTTTACTACATCAGACTGCTTTTATTATACAATGGGGTAATGGAAGGTTAGCCTTGTCTCGACTTACAAGCCAACCTGTCAGTTATACATTTGGCTAGTTAGAATGGGAGGACCTTACACTTTTGTTTCGTGGAACATTAAAGGGGCCCAAGATAAATGAAAATGCGTAATGATTTTAAGACACCTCCTACATCTGCAAGTCGGGTTTGCCTTCTTACAGAAAACCCACTTGCAGAGAGAAGACATATATTTTTTTAAAAGGAATTGGGTTGGGCAAGTCTTTGGCTCAGGAGTCTCCTCCAAGTGTGGAGGTACAGTTATTTTAATTGCTAAAGCAATTCCTTTTAAGTTACAGGAATGGTGAGACTCTTCAGGGCACTATATTATTGTCAAAGGCACTCTGGAATCCATCCTCATTCTCCTGGGTTCTATTTACGGCCCAAATATAGACTCACCACACTTTTTCTTCCGACTTCTGTCTCTGATGACCTCTGATCCTCCTATCTTGACTTTTCTAGAAGGGGACTGGAACTTCGTTCCTCAGACAGATCTAGACCGATCAGATAGTAGGAGAGTGGGACTGACGCCAGCCCAGCGGGCTTTGCAAGACCTCATGTCTGGTACAGGAACTGTAGATATATGGCGTGCCCTAAACCCCATGGAGGGGAAATACACCTACTACTCTCAGCCCCGTGGTACACTTTCCCGCATTGATTACTGGCTGGTGAGTTCTTTTTGTATTTCTGATATCATGGATGTAGTAATACATCCCTGAGTGTTGTCGGACCACTCCCTGGTGGGCCTCTCTTTTCTTTTAGGCCCAGGAGTCCGAAGAGACTCCCTCTGGCAGCTCAATACACAGCTCCTGCAGATCCCAGACACATTAACCCACATCCAAGATTTCATTTCTGCTTTTTTAGAAACCAATATGGGTTCAGTAGCGAGAGTAGACACTGTGTGGGCCGCCCTTAAATGTGCTCTCCGAGGTGATTTCATCTGCATCTCTGCCACTCATATCTGGAAAAATAGATTACTTCTGGATACCCTGCTGGGGGACATCCACCAGCTTGAATACTCCCTTCAACATACTTCCCCGGCTGCAGATTGGGCCAAACTTCATCACCTGAAGTCACAATTTGCAGACCTCATGGCACAAAAAGCGGAGCTGGCTCTGCATCATACCAGACTGAAATATCTAGACATGGGAGAGAGGGCTGGGAAACTCTTAGCTCTCAGGCTGAGGCAGACTGAAACCTTGAGATTTATCTCTGGTCTGCATTCTTCCCTGAATAGTAATATAGTCTCTCATCCCAGAGACATAGTCTCAGTTGTTGGAGAATATTTCTGGATGCTTTATTCCTTAAATGACTCACCCAGTGTGACCGATCTTGCTATAGCGGCATACTTGAATTCTGCAGCTCTCCCCACCCTGCCTCCCTACTTAGTGGGACACCTTGGTGCCCCCATCTCTCCTAATGAGGTCGAGCAAGCTATTAAGCGACTGCCATTGGACAAGGCTCCTGGGCTGGACGGCCTACCTAATAACCTATACAAAGCTTGTCTTCCCCAGTTTACCTCTCCCTTGACAGATGTTTAAAATTTTTGGTTTGAACATGGCATAAGTGACCCCAGTTTCTTAGAAGCCTTGATAACCCTTATTGCCAAACCAGGTAAGGATCCTTTACATCCTGGGAATTATTATCCAATCTCCTTATTGAACTCTGATGTGAAGATCCTTGCCAAAATCCTTGCCAGTCGTCTTGCTCCAGTTATGGGGGAGGTTATTGGTAGGGAATAGGTGAGTTTCATGATGGGAAGAGCTTCTGGAGACCACATGAGAAAGCTCATGCACCTACTTCTGGCATCGGGGTAGTCTGAGGTCCCAGTGGTTTTGGTCTCTCTCAGCGCTGAGAAAGCTTTTGATTGAGTTTCCTGGCAATTTTGTTTTGCCTCCCTCTGCCAATTTGGAGTGCCAGATGATTTCATCAAATGGGTTAACAGCCCGAGTGTGGTGTAACGTCTGTTTATCTGACTCCTTTTTCCTCAAGAGAGGCACTCAACAAGGTTGCCCGCTCTCTCCCCTCCTATTTAACTTCTATCTGGAGCCCTTGATTCACAAATTAACTGCCTTCCCTAACCTCCAGGGTATCCAGATAGAAGGGAATAAATACGTTTTATCGGCATATGCGGATGATCTACTTCTGCATACAGAGGACCATATGACCTCTATGCTCGTTCTATTAGAAGAGTTGGACCAGTTTTCTGCAGTCTCATTTTATAAACTAAATCTTTCCAAGATGAGAATCTTTCCCCTCAACAAACACACTGGGAAACTAGACTGCAATGTTTCTGGCCTCTCCTGGAAACCCAAAGTCCTAACTTACCTGGGGATTAATATTACTAAAAGTATTCCTATTATGATAAAAGAAAATTTTACCAAACTAGTGCAAACACCGCAATCTGATTTGGACTGCTGGAGAGCACTACCTTTATCTTTATGGAGTAGTATTAGCATTCTTAAAATGAATGTTTTACCGAGGTTGCTTTACCCTCTAGGTGTGCTGGGTTTCTTTTTTCCTAAGGCATGGTTTACGAGGCTACAAAAACTGCTCAACACCTTTCTGTGGAGGAAAAAAGTGGCGAGGAGAGCCTACTTTAAATTAATGGCTCCCAAACTGCAAGGTGGCTTGCCCTCCCCTCCTTTTTTACTTACTATGAGGCACAGCATATAAGTAGGATCACACTCTGGTTTAAAGAGGACCTCCCAAGGGTGGGTAATACCTATTCTCTCATCTGGCTGGACATAGAACATGACCTGGCACGTAAGTTTGCCAGTTAATTGTCAGCCTTAGCCTTCATGTCTCCCTCTCAGCTTCCTTGTTCTCTGAAAGCATCCCCGATTAGCTGGTCCCCAAAGGCTCTCCATCAGATGCAAAACCACCTGGCTGAGAATTGGCATTGCTCCCCTATCCAGCCCATATTGAATAATCTTCATTTTTGTACTGGCCAACATCTGATACTGCTCTCCTTTTGGTCTTGTCTAAGAAACAGGACTCTAGCGGATCTTCTTCAGGGAGATGAGCTTGCTCCTTTCTTGGTTCTCTAAAGCCAGCTTCACCTTGGTTCCAAGGATATGTTTAAATATCTACAACTAAAAAATGCAGTACTCTCCTTTCTTGGGTCCAATTCTGGGGCTGGCTATCCTCCTGATGGGCTGACTCTGGCTTTTCCGGTGGCAGATTAGCCTCATGCAGCATCTAGGGTGTACAAACAATTGCAAGCATCTGACCCACACCTTCCCTCAGGAACTTGCTATTACTGGGTCCAAGAACTGTCTCTCCCAACAGAGGTGGAGTTCTGGAATAAGGTATGGAACACAGTTTATAAATATATTAAACAAGACAGACTACATCTGATTCAGTTTAATATTGTGCATAATCTATATTATACTCCGATAAAGTTACATAGAATAAGTCAGCTCCCGTCTCCCAATTGTTCTCATTGTAAACAGGCCTTGGGATCCTTGTACCATCTTCTCTGGGACTTCTCACATACTCAAGCCTTCTGTAAAGCAGGTTCTAGATCCACTTTTGGGCTTGGATTCTTTATTTACTCCAGAGTGCTACCTACTAGCAATATACCCCCCTTGAACACCCAAAATAAGAAAAGCCCATTTAGCCCTAGTGGCATCTACAGTGAAGTTGGCCTTGCTAAGACATTGGAAAGAGGACTCTCTTCCCTCAGTGCTAGAATGGTAATGTGAGGCCTTACTTGCTATCCAACTAGAAAAGCACATAGCAAGCATGCAGCACAGACCTCATTTCTTCCAGTGCACCTGGGAACCCCTTCTGGCCTTGTTCTCCCTTTCGAAACCATAAATCACTTATGTCCCCCCTTTTCTTTTTATTTTCTCTGTTACCTTTATTCCCTTACGACGATTCGCAGACTGCAGGGGAGAGGGTAGGAGGGGAGGGGGGTTGTGTTAGTCATTCAGCATGGCATTGTTTTATTTGTGTTTTTTCTTTTTTCTCTGTTAAATATGCAGCCTCAAGATGTACTAATTGTGAGTCCTATTTTGTATGCTGCTTAAAACTTAATAAAATATACTGAATTAAAAAAAAAGTGCACACTTTGAGGTTTAACATAGAAGAGGCCATGCAACCCTAACTATAGTGGCACTACCATGCCACTATAATATGTATATATACATACTGTATATGTATGTATATATATATATATATATGTGTGTGTGTGTGTATATATATATACATACATATATACGTATATATATATATATATATATATATTTGCAATTCATGTGACTCTCTCTTTCTCTGGGGGCAGGGGTTCATGAGTACACCTTAGAGGGCACTGTGGAGGTAGTAGACATAAGGCTCACTCACCACTGTGTTGAAATTAAGTCAGTTTATTTCTGTCTTGTTAACCATGTACCACACAGGCAATTAGTGCTGAAACACAAACCAACATTTCAAGACATTTCAAGAGAAAGAGTGAACACCTATGAAATGAAATGAAACCAACAACTGTGACCAACTTACACCAACAGAAACAGTGACTGCAAGCCCTGAGGAAGAACTTTGTCTTGAAACACTGGCTTGTGATGCAGCACTGACTGCCTGTATGATTTACAGTAATGGTTTGTAGGAAGTTCAATTCTCTTAAAAAAGTAGAATTTGTTCCATTGCAATTTATGCCAATATGGGACAATCTCAAGATAACCCCAGATAATAAAGGAATTAAAGATATTGGTTGGAAACAAAAAGGCATTGCTTTAATAGGAGGTGTGTTGGATGATCAGGACAGACTGCTTTCCTTCATTGACCTCAGAAGCAAATTTAATTTAAATAAATATGATTTTTGTATTTATTTGCAAATCAGAAGTTTTCTCCTTAAGAAATATCTGGATGTATCTCATAAACTTATTTCCTCTTCTGAATGGTAGAAATTCTTTAAAATATGCTACTAGCCTAAGGGCTTCAGTTTAATTTATGCGTTTTTAAATGATTCAGATATTCAGATAACAGAAAATGCAAGGTTGAAATGGCAGGAATATCTATGCCTAAACATCTCAACAAAGTCATGGGAGAAATTGTGGGATAATGCAATAATATCTTCTAGAGAAGTGCAGGGGAGACTTTTGCAATTTAAAATTCTACATTGTTATTACTATTCCCCTAAACAATTGTTTAAGAAAGGGTTAGAACCAGATAGCAAATGTTGGAAATGTGGTCTCCCTGATGCAAGCCTTGCACATCTATTTTGGCACTGTGATAAAACGTCTCAATGGAGGCAAATACATACTATCTGCCAATCTATTGTTGGGTCATGTATACCTTTCCCCCTTTAATATATATATATATATCCTAGGAGACATTAATCTAATCTCAGATATCCATAAGCAAAAGAAAATCTGGGTGTTGACACGTGCATTAGCTTATAAAAGACTAATTCTCCAGTACTGGAAGGATAAAAATCCTCCCAACATACAGTACAACAATGGTTCAATAATTTGCTGGCTGTTGCAAATAATGAAACAAATATATTATTCTCTTATGAACAAGAATGATATGTTTGAGAATATATGGGGTCCGTTTATAACCTTGTGTATGCAGTAGACATAATTATATCATCCTTGCTTTATACATTGGAAGTAAATAGGTAGGAAAATATGTTTTACTTAGGAATGGTGTTTGTATAGTTTATATTACTTCTAGTGATGTACTAGATTACTATATTAATAATATATGATGCATTGTTACTCATTGAGTTCTGAATCTTATGTAATGTATATTTTTCTTTTAAAATATTGTTGTATACCTTTTATGGAAAATCAATAAACTTTAAATTGACTGCCTGTATGGTGCAAGGTTAACAAGAAGATAAAATAAATTCACTTACTTGTAATGCAGTAGTAAGTGATTCCTTCTGTATGTCCAATATCTACAGGGGGTACATTTGACTTTATTGGAACAGATTCCTCTTCATATATCTTTTTGTATCAGGAGTTGCCACACTAGAATTACCATACTATACACCACAAAGGGCCACTAGGTAGGGGGAAATCTAGAGTAAATGGGTAGGCAATAGCCAGGAAGAAGGGGGTGGCTCAGGGTGTCGGACTCTCTTAGGGCAACCAGGGTGTTTGTTGTCTGAGGAGGGTTCATCCCTGAGTGAAGAAAATTGGGATGAGCTGATTTACTTCTCTTGATGTGAGGTGTTGTCCTAGTCAAGTGCCACAGCAACTAGAGGTGGTCCAGGTGGCAAGCTGGGCTTAGCCATGTGGGTGGGTGGGATCAAAATCCCTGGCTGATGGAACTGGAAGCAGTGGCTAGAATAGAGGATTGCAGCCTCCAGTGTGATGTCTGTGTGGCTGGGTGATCATGTATGTGAATGAGTACACGTAGTACTGTGGCACTGTGACAAAATGGGGGCAGGTCACAGGTGGGGAGTGTGAGCCCTGTGGTAGTGCAGAGTAGATGGGTTTATTTTGAGTGGTTTATTTTGTTTGGGTGGGGTTTTATTTTGTGTTTTGGGGAGAGGGGTTGTGCTGCAGATGCCCACACTGAATGCTGGGCAAATGGTAATCTGATCAGCTCCCTTGTGCAGCAAAGTGAGGTCCAAACCAATGGTCCCCTATTTGATGTTTCCAAAGGTGAAAACCTTTAACTGAGAGTAAAGTGTAAAAACCAAGCTCCCTACTGTAGGGATTGGGGTTGTTACTAGCAGTGCTAAGCAGAGAACTGGGTGTATTGGCTTTCTTGCTCTGCCTAAGTGGTGAGGGAGGTGTTTCGTCTATAGCTTATATCAGGGGCCTTCGTGGTGCAAGTGAGAGCTCAGGAGAAGAGTCAGAAGGATGTGGAACATTGCTAGAGAAAGGGGCTCATCTGGGAAGGTATTTCAGCAGGAAGGGGGAAGGGAGACAGAGGACATCCTGCCATGGGGACTCTCACCCGGAATGAGATTGCTGGGTGTAGGACTGTCTCAGTGTCCCTTGTGGTTCTGGTCAGTGAACACACTGCAAGCAACACCAGCTCAAAGTTCTGGGTGCCAGGTGAAGCAAGGAACATAGAAAGATAGAATTTGTCAGCAGATAAGGACCTCTTGGCTCAGCTAGTCTGCCACTGTTTTCCCTGCATATTTTGTTACCTCAGACCCTACCTGGTCTCTGGCCATCTCTCCCCCCCACCACTTTGATACCAGTTTTCTTTTATATCTATCCCATGCATGATTGAAGCCCACCACTGTTTTCGCTCCCACCACCACTGCTGGAAGATTTTTCCAGGCATCCACCACCCTCTCAGTGAAGAAATGCTTCCTCATATCCCTCCTAAACTTCCTCTTCCAGCTTCATTGCATGCCCCCTAGTTCTTGTACACCTTCTTTTCTGAAAAATATTTCTTCCCATGCCTTATTCATACCCATGAGGTATTTTAAAGGTTTGTCTAGGGTGTACATTTATAGATCCCTCTGTATCTCCTCATAGGACATTTGGTGCAGCCCCTGCAACATTTTTCTCGCCTTTCATTGAATTACCTCTACTCTATCTATGCCCTTTCTGAGGTGTGGTCTCCAGAACTGGACACAGTACTCCAGATGTGGTCTCACTAGTGACCGATACAGTGGCAACACCACCTCCCTCCTTCTGCTGGTGATACCCCTCCCTATGCATCCCAGTATCCCACTGGCATTTCCTACTGTTTGTTGCAGTGCCTTGCCACCTTTAGGTCATCCATTATAATTACCGCTATGTCTCTTTCCTGTTTAGTGACTGTTAATACTTCCCCCCACATTCTATAGTCTGCCTCTGGGTTTCTGCACCCAAGGTGCATGATTTTGCACTTTTTTGCATTGAAACCCAGCTGACCATCACAAGCACTTTTTCAGGTCTCTATTTATTTTCTCCACCCCCTCTGGAGTGTCCACCCCATTGCAGATCTTGGTGTCATCTGCAAAGAGGCACACCTTCCTTTCCATTTCTGGAGCTGGAGGGTTGGGCACACAAGGTGCCATGCCATGTGACTAGCTTCAGGACACAGGCCAAGTCTGTACTGCTGCTCACTGTGAGAATTCCACTGGGATGCATGTTGGCCAAGCCATTCCTGATTCTTGAGGGTGGCACAAGGTACCAAGAATCAACTGGGGCCTGGCTTGGGCCAGGTATGGGGCCATGAGCATAGCAGATGTTCCTCTGCCTTTTGGAGGCCAAGGCACTGTGGGGTTTTAAGAATATAAAAAATGCACAGCACTCACATTTGATTGACTTTGCTCAATTTCCCACTATTTCCCATCCTCCCTCCTTGAATCTCCATTTCTTTAGCCTATTGTATATTTACAGTACATATAATCTCTTTCTTATCCCCAAATATTTCTTTCTATTATCTTTATATATCCTTCAGGATAAGAATAAGATAATCGTAACTGAAATTAGTGGCCAATTGTTATTTAAATTTAATCTGTTTTTCTTCTTTCTCGTACTTTTAAGATGAAATTCAGTAGAAAGTCTAAATGTTTTGTACTTCAGGGAGGAAGCTGCATATACATGCTGGCAATGAATTTTTCAAGACCCTATGTGGGCAATTAGGCCTCTGTTTTCTGATGAATAAAAGGGGGTTTGTGTGTATTATGCACCTTTGGACTGCACTTGCACTTTAAAGTGGCACTTCCAAAACCCTTTATTATAAAACATTTTTTTCTATTTCCAGTGGGCCCTATGTATGATGTCAATGCACCTACGGAAACCAGGTGTGTTAGCATTGTATGCGTGAATGCCATGTGTTGGGACCCACACAGCATTCACGAAGGGGGTTCGCAGTGGTTACGAGCCTGATCCCACAGCTGTGCAGACAGCACCACCCCAGGGGCAGGCTGGAGGTGTGTCGACACTGGGCACAATGCACAAAGATGCATAGTGCTGGCCGTGGGTGTGCGGAGGGGGCACAGGGTATGCCAGGGTGAACCCTGCCGTAAGCCCCTTATGCACCCCATGTACACAGAGCAGCCCCTTCCCCGTATCACAGGAGGCACCCCCTGCCCCCTAGAACAGCATCCTTGAACCCTGATCATGGCACTGGCAAGTTCCCACAACCCATCACTGTGTACCCCCGATCATGGGTCTAATCAACCCCCATGCACCAACACATGTCAGCCCCGAGCCCTGTGTCCCACAGTTCCTGTGGTGGTTCATGCCCCCTCCCCATGCCTGTGGCTCCGTCAACCCTTCCCCACTCCGGCAAATCCCATGCCTGTATGTCGGTGCCCTAGGAATGGCTGGTGGCATAGCCCTTCTCTCACCCCCACAGCTACCACCCATCGGACATCCACGGGGTATGCTGCCACCCATACCCCGCCATGTTGGTGATCCACTGGGTGTCCAGTCTGGGCATCCAATAGGATGCCCGACTGGATCCGTGACTCCATCCCTGGCTGCCCTGTGGATTCCTGCATGCTGGGGGGGTGCGGGGCCATGGACAGGTGGCCGGCAATTGTGAATGCTGCTGGTGTGCACCTGTCCACAGGTGCAGAGCTCCACAGGTGGGATACGTGCCAGCAGTGCGTAATTCCCACCCCCTATGTGTGTAGGGGCCAAAGTGTGTAGCATATACACTTATAAAGGGTATGTAATATTTTGGCACCTGTCATGTGATGTATGAACTAGACTGTGTAGACTTGGTCCATTTATAAAATGTTATGTTTATTTTCTACATTTGCACGTTTGCATGGATTTTGGATCTTCTTAGTATGCTTGTATTTTTGTATTGTGTGCTGTCTCCTTAAATTATATTTGCACTAGTCACTTTACTTGGAGTTTCTAAAAGCTTCTAACAGCAGGGGTCACCCACACTTGAGAAAGCTCGGCAGAGCAAAACGATGAGGGCATTTGTGCATCGTCTTGTTTTATTGTTTCCACATCAAGAGTGTCCTGAAATAAATTTGTCACTGAGACTACAGCAACCAAGTCTGGACATTCGGTTTATGGGGGTGAGAGCTGTGTATGTTTTATTTATTTGCCTGCATTGGTTTATGCACAAGCACCGGTTTCCTGAGTGGCCCTCCCTTCATTCTACGTCAGTTATAAGAAGAGTTGAACCTTGTGGGACAGTTGGCAAAACCCTGAGGAGGGTATGGGAATTCTGTTGGTCGCTCCCTCAAGGAGTGCTCTTTGAAGGCCCTCAGGGCCTGAAGGGTTTCACAAAGATAATGGTCTTGTAGATCTTCTGGGGCAATCTTGAGGAGAAGCAGGTGACCTTCAACATTATGAGGGATGGAGGCAAGGTGCTTTTTGCTGCCCATAGGTACAGGCTATGAGCGTGATTCAAGGGAAAGTATGTGTTCACTGCGATAGGGTCAAATCAACTGTGGTGCCTTGCTGGGGAGACAAACCCTGGAGGGTGAGCTGCAGGATTCAGTGCCCACTTCAGAAGCTGATGATGTGGGCCCTATGGGATATTATGGGAGCATCTAGACTTATAGGGCACCAGGCTTTGGTGGGGCAAAACCACTCTGGTGACTCGTCAAAAGTTTTACTCTAGACATCAGGGCACCATGCCATGTAACATTCAGCTCCAGGTTTATTAACTGTTTAAGCTCATGTCAGGGCAGAAGAGTGTAGAGAGGAGGAGAATAAGGATCCCCCTTCTGTGAATGCTTGCCAGAGTAAAAGAGGGACTGGGAAAGTCTGTATTCAATGTGCAGGGTCAGGGCTGCATCTGTGGTGTCCTCAAGGTGGGGGCCTCGAAGTGCATAGTTCCCCTTGCGCTGGTGGTCTATAGATAACACCCAACTGTAATTTCTTGCCTGAGGCCACTGTGATTTGCACCCACAGTGACTCTGTCTCTCCATTACTACCCCTGATGCAGCCATCTTCCACAACCTCAGCGCAATCCCTGGCATAAAGGGCTATGCCTCCCCCTCTACCTTTTCACCTGTCCCTCCTGGACATTGTGTACCAAGGGACTATCAGGTCCCAGACATTATTTTCTGAGGCCCAAGTTTCTGTGATGGCTAAAATATTCCATGCAGGTGCAAAAGAGGATAGTAATAATTAAGAAAAGATGTGCAAAGCAGACAGCAACATACCTCTCAGCCTCTCTGCATTACAACATGTAGCACTGGCCTAAATGCAGAGCAAATGGCCAGAATCCATTGCAACATTTTTAGAAGAAAGACTGGGCACCCCATGTTTAGTGATAAGGACTGTTTCTAGCAAGTTATTTTCAATTTGTCATAGTTTGTATGTCCAGAAATAGCTTTAACATAATTTGTTAAGATTGTTTAGTTTTTAGTTTTTTTTTTTTTTTTTTGACCGAGTGAGTGCACTAGACAAATCCTGCCTATTTTCAGGCACGACCCGGGGGAGGGGGATACAGATGAATACCAACTGACCCTGAACCAGATGAAGCTGTTGGTGGTATTTTGAGTGAATTGTTAGTTGTAGATTACTTTAAGGAGACCTACACTTACACCTATTATGTTTTTCAGCAGTGAGCTCCATTTCTTTAGCTGTTAGGGGCTTGAATAGTCTGAGTTTTTGTTTTTACTATCAACAGAAACTCTCTGTTACTAGCCCGTGTGCCGCCATTAGCTGATAGATGAAACCTCCTTTGTTCTTGAGAGCTGAATTAGCATATAAGAAGATGTCACCTGGCCATTATTGTGTACAGCATGTCTGCTAATTTAGAATAACAAAGTAGGCAGCAGCAAAGGTATGATATACCCTGGTTATTTTCAATTAACTTCAAAACCCAGGGTTCCATGTCAATTCAGCGCAATAAAATTCAGCACGGTCATTTAGCATGCATAAAACACACCGCAAGCATTCTCATTGTTCTTACTTTTGAGAACCGCTATTTCTCCATGCATTACCTTCAAAACCTACTCCATGTAATTTCAACTACATTAGTAATATGTCTGCTTCTCCTGTGCGAGGCCATAATTAAAATCTAATTAAATTTTAACAAATCAATGTACAGCTTCTGTGATTATATGCATATTCAGGACTATAAATAAAGATCCAATGAAGAGCTCTGCAACCTAGGTACAGCTGACATGCCGCTGCATTTTGTTCTGAGCACCAGGGGGCAGCTGCTCCTCAGTCATGAAGGGTATCTATACCAAAAGGAGTGCAGGTACAGGCTGAAAGAGTACTGGAAATGCATCCAGTACGATGCATTTAGATGTCCTGCATGGGTGCACACAGAATCTGATGAAATTGTGAAATTCATCGAGGAACATAGCTATGCTCCAAACCCTGCTGATGCTGCTGTTAGAAAAGTAGTTAATGAGATGAAACAAAAAGGCCACTCGCTCTCAGGAGACTACACAACAGGTAGTCACCAGTGCCACCGCTGACATCATCCAGTCAGTTAGTGGCAAGCTACCTTCTTTTTCAAGTTTAAAGCAAACCACCCAAAGAGCACAGCAAACAGCTGCTGTCGCTCTTAGCCAGCCTGCAACACTCAGTGAGCTGTTAATTCCCCTTGAGTATTGTACCACAGACCAGGGTGATCTTTTCCTGTTCCACAATTCAGGGCAGAATGACAGTGAAAGTTTTCTTCTGTTTGCCACACAGCAAGATTTAAACTACATGAAATGTTCCCCCCACTGGTATGCTGATGGAACATTTAAAGCAATGCCAACCTTATTTGCCCAACTGTACACCATACATGATGTTAGATTCACCGCTGTCATTCCCTCAGTGTTTGTATTAATGGCTAACAGAACATATAACAGTTATTCTAGGGTAATCGCACAACTGAAACTACTGTGCCCAGAACTAGCACCTCACAGCATCATGACTGATTTCGAGTTAGCTGCAGCAAAAGCATTCGGCTCTGCATTTCCTAATGCTGTCACTCGGGGATGCTTTTTTCCATCTATGTCAGGCTGTCTGGTGCAAGGTCCAAGAGCATCAGGATCTTGTAAAAAATTATACCGTTGCCCCAGATTTTGCACTGCAAATATGGATGCTACCTGCGTTAGCCTACGTCGCTGCAGCAGATGTAATAAAAGCATTTCAACATCTACTGAACACTGATTTTTACACAACTAATGAAGACCAACTGGCCCCATTGGTGGACTACTTTGAGGACATATGGATCTGGAGGCCAGTTGGTCATCGTGGTCACTGTAGGCCACATTTTCAGATCGAATTTTGGAACTGCTATGATGCAGTGATGGATGGCTTGCTCAGAACCATTAATGCAGTTGAGGGCTGGCATAAAGGATTCAACAGTTTATTAGGTGCCAGCCACCCAACAATATAGAAACTGATAAAGGCGCTTAAAAATGAACAAAACAGCAATGAGTTAAAAATAGAACAGTACCTGGCAGGGATGGAACCACCAGCATCAAGAAAAAAGTTCAGGGACACAACTAAAAGAATTGCAGCTGTGTTGCAGGCTATGGGACAACTGACTACTAGGACTACCTAAGGGGCATAGTCCACAACTTTCAGTTGCAAGTTTAAGTTTGTGAGTGGAAATGATAGACATATAAGTTATTGGAGTGAGCCACATGTTTTAATATTTTCTTGGAAATAAAGATTGACCTTTTAATGCAATAATGCATAAAAAATCGCTAAATGTACTAGCCAACCCCCCGAGAAGATAAAGCATCCCACATCGTCAGCACATTGGCATGGAACAGCCAGTGATGTCATCAACAATTGACACAGTATGGATGGATAGTAAGGTAAGAAGATACACTTTTTGCTGATTAAATTAGATGCACTGTGCTTGTTGAATTCGGCATTGGCTGCGTTGAATCAATGTTGTACTCCCTACGCTAGGTAAGCAATAAGCCACAACAGGGTGTGCGTCAGACATTTTAACACACGGCTAGGAGGCGTAGAGGCACGAGGCCACCGGCCGAGTATGCCCAGCTCCCAGCCGTGGTGTTAAAATGTTCAACACACCCTGAGGGGCTTATTGCGCTTATGAAATGGATATCTTTAGTGAAACCACATTTAGTAGGTTAAATTTCCAATTTAAATTAGGAAAAAACACCTATGTTGGTATCACTTTTAATAAAATAGTTCCTCCGCCTAAGTGTCTCGTGTTTTTTTTTTTTTTTTGCACTGAAGGAATGTTGTCCCAGAAAGGCTTCTATACTTTAGGTATTCACCCCCTTCCCCATGCTGTATGGAGTCGAGGGAAAAAAAAAAGATTAAAATCCAGCTGTTTGGCTTTATTTTATATGTATAATTTACATTTACAATTTTAAGAGTGAGCGGGCTGGTAGAGAGACAGAGGAAGCATGCAGGCAGGCAGGTACAGACATTCAGTGAGCGTTAGTGAGATCGCAGTTGTTCCGTTTTTTTTTTAATAGATGAACGAGCAGGCAGGGTGCGAGAGACAGCGCGGCTGTACCTTTGTTTTTTTATTAAATTCAAACATGGATCTTAAGGAGCGAGTGGCCGGGCTGGTGGAGAGATCGTAGCTGTTCTGATTTTTTTTTTTTTTAATACATTACTGAGCGGGTGGGCTGTGAAAGACATCGCAGCTTTCCCCTTCATGCTACATCCACGGATTTCACAGACTAAGGAAATGTGAGCAGCAGGTCAGATGTATTTATTGCATTTTTTTGTTGGCATACTGAAAATACAGCCTGGCATGTCACTCGCAGTTGGTGAAAAGAAGATGGCTGATTTTCAGTTTGCCAACATTCTAACTGGCATCTTTACTAGAATCAGTGCCCACAGGGCACTGCTGGTCCTTTTTCCTGTGCGTTAGACAGAATATCACACAGGTATGGACCAATCAGCAGGTCTAAATTCTGATGCCCATTTCATAAGCTGTGTTTAATCACTGTGCTTGTTGAATTCTATGCCGAAGTCTAAATGTGCATGCTGCGTTGAATCAATGTTCCCTATGCTGTGTCTAAATGTGCTGGCAGGCCTTTCCTGGAATGCACTTAATGGGGATTCTAATAACTAATTTTGTATATTGGTAACAGGCTGCGTTGAATCAAGCTCCCTATGCTGTGTTTGTGATGCAGTGTTATGTGGTGTGCAACAAAGTTTCTTTAGCTGTACTGTTTTTGCTCAGTTGTTTGCACTTAGTTGTTTGCACTCAATTGACGTGATACCAAAAATCAGCAAAGCAGTGGTAGAGTAGGATAGGTTCAGGTAAATGTTTTCACAGTTTTTCTTAAGATTGTAATAGCAGAGGCCACACAAGCAGCTCAATAAGACAGACTCAGCTATGCAACTAAGTATAAGAGACAATCCCACCCCAAACATCAAGACTCAAATAAAAACAAACTCTGGTCAGAGCCTATATAGCTGTGGAGAGCTTTTGGGATAATAATAATAATTCTTTATTTATAGTGCGCCTTTCGAAAAACCAAGGGGCATTACAAAACAGTTAAATGAACAACAGTACCATAAATACAATTATAAATTCCATAAAATATAAATAAAATCAGAATGGGTCATACAAAATATGCCTGGTTCCATAAAAAAAGTTGTAAGAGGCTGTTTAAATCCCTCCATGGTCTTGCACTCCCGTACCAGACGGGGTAGAGAATTCCAAAGGGTTGGGGCCATATGCATAAATGCACAGGCCCCAGAAGATTTTAAACAAACCTTTGGAATCTCTAGCAACCCCCCATCAGCTGAGTGGAGTGATCTCCCAGGGTAGTAAGGAACCAGGAGCTCTTTCAGGTAATCTGGGCCCAATCCATGTAGGGCTTTATAAGTCAGAAGACCAACTTTAAAGGTGATCCACTACCATACTGGCAGTCAGTGCAGTTCGCACAGCACCAGAGAAATATGACAGGACCAAGGAGTCCCCTTCAGTAACCGGGCTGCTGCATTCTGCACCAGCTGCAAGTGGTGGATATCAACCCCAGGTAGCCCTAGGTACAGGAAATTACAGTAATCAAGGCGCAAGGACACAAAGGCATGGACCAACATGGGGAGATCGCCAGACGGAACAAGGTGCTCAACCCTGGAAATGTTCCTCAGATGGTAAAAAGAAGATTTGACGACTGCTGACACCTGAGATCACAGTGTCAGCCCCTCGTCAAAAATCACCCCCAGGTTCTGCACCCATTCAGAGGTAGGGAGTGGAAGGCCCCCAAGGAAAAGTCCCGAAGGTGAACCCCCCAACTCCCCTGGTCCACCACCACCAGCACCTCCATCTTTTCTGAGTTCCTCAACCAGCTCGAATTCATCCAATCTTGGATTTCGGCAAGGCAGTTATTAAATACCAAGAGATCTCTATCCTGGTCAGGTGCAAAAGAAAGTTAGAGCTGGGTATCATCAGCATAGCAGTGAAACCTCAGCTCATACCTTCTTACAATGTCTCCGAGGGGCAGCATGTACACTGCGAATAACATGGGGGACAACACCGAACCCTGAGAAATCCCAAATGACAGAGGAACTTGGTCAGAAGAATAAATCCCAGACACCACCCTCTGAGTTCTTTCAGTGAGGAGAGATGTAAACCACCTGAGGACTGTGCCTGACAAGCCACAGATGAATCTCAGGTGATTGAGAAGGACCCCATGGTCCACAGTGTCAAATGCTGATGAGAGAGCAACAAGAACCAAGATGGAATGGTTTTTCCAATCCCCAGCCATCAAGAGATCATTGAGCACCTGAACTAGCGCCGTCTCAGTACTGTGCTTCTTTTGGAAACCAGATTGGAGAGGTTCATTGATGTCATGGATGGTCAAATGGTTCTCCAGTTGTAAGGCCACCACTTTCTCAATCACCTTCCCTGTAAAGGGAAGGTTTGAGATAGATTGGTCTGTAGTTATCATGAGGCTTTCTTCAGGAGGGGTATCACCACTGCCTTCTTCAGGGAGCTAGGAAACTCACCTGTTTCCAAGGCGCACCAGACTATCCATGCTAGGACTGGGACAATGATGTCAGTACAGCCCATGATCAGGGCAGTTGGTCCTGGGTCCAAACTACAGCATGTAGGGCGCATACTCTGGACAATCTGCAAGACATCCATGAACTCTGGCTGGTCGAAGGTACTCCAGAAAAAATGAGGGTCCGTGACCGAGTGCAGATCAGAAGCAACGCCCATAGAGTGCGCTCTTTGGAGCACCACCCTGATGTCAGCCACCTTAGCTGCAAAGGATCGAGCAAGTTCATCGCACTCTATTTGTGAAAAAGCTATTTGAATCTGCAGACAGGCTGGGTTGCACAGTCTGTCTACAGTTCAAAAGAGCTGAGCTGGTCATTTCTCAGCAGCCGCAATCTCCCCTGGACAGGAACTCTGCCTTCTTATGGGTGATTGCGGATTGATAGGCTTGATAATGATCCATTAATCTATGGCGGTCAGCATCCAGGGTGTATTTCTGCCAGCAATGCTCTAACCTTCGTCCTAGTCACCGCATCTCCCTCAAAGTCCCATCAAACCAAGGGAACTGAGGGCAAAAGGAGAGAGTATGAACTTGGACAGGAGCAATGACATCCAGGGCCACAGAGACGGCCCTGTTATAGGCTGTCACTAAGGTCTCTGGGTCATTGTTTGCCACTGGAAGGCCCGATAGGTCAAGCACCGCTGCTAGGCCTTCAGAGCTTACATCTTGTATAGGGTGGTACCAGACCATCTCCACAGGGGTAGGCCTATGAAGGGGGGCGCAGAAACTGAACCCCACAGTGTAATGAAAGACCATCTGGCTGGTTCCACCCCCACAACGGAGGCCTCAATCCCCACGAGGAAGACCAAGTCAAGGGAGTGACCGTGTTTATGTGTGAGGCCCAGAGATATCATCAACTGAAGGAAGTGCTGTCCAAATTGAGAGAGTTTGTTATCTACCCAGGCATTAAAGTGGCCCAGGACCATCAGCCTGGGTGACTCAAATGCCATGTTAATCAAGAAGTCTGCCACTTCCTGAAGGAAATGCTTCCCATCCCCTGGTGGATGGTAGATAAGGGTGATCCTACAGCCTACACCTGCTACTATGGTACACTTGAATGACTCATCCTCCTCAACTGGTACACTCATGAGGCCCAGTTCGGTCTTGAAAAGACTACGACCCCCCCCCCGCGATCCACTCTCTAGCAGTGTATCACTGAGTACCCAGCTGAAGTTGCAGCCTCCAATATAGGGCCAGAGTTCTCATCCAGCCAGGTCTCAGTGATGCATGCCAGGTCCACTGTCCCAACAAGATCTGCAATAATTGCAGTCTTGTTTTTAATGGACCTGGCATTGCATAACACTGCTTCAGTTGGATAGACATTCAGGGCTGCCCGAACTGCCTGCCCACCAATATTGGAGGTGCTCTTGGGTATGGAAACCAGGCATGGCGAACCACGATCTGGGTTCCATTTTGCCCCAGGGCATCTTCTGGATTTTACAACCCCGATGCCATGGCTCCACTCATGATTTTACCCATTATTTCTAATGAATCTGCACAATGCAGATCTGCAGAGAGGCAGTTTCAATGTGGTTCTCCTTTTACACATTTTTACAATGTATTTTCCTACAATATGCCTGCTAATTGTTATATATTTAGCCTGGATAGTTCACAGAAGAAGTAGCATCTTATTTGTGGGTGGTGGAGCACTGGCAGTAGGATGCTGGAATGTGTCATACATAGGCACAAGCTGTGTGTCGGTGATAATGCCCAGTGGCCATACACCTCAGGCACTCACATGTGGAGCCATCTTCCCAGAGCCATTGCACTGCGCAGTGCGGGTGACAGCCAATGCTGTACCAACTCACACAGGTCCCAGAACAGGCATGTTATAGCCGACTTCACATTCGTTTGTACAATCGGGGAACCGCGGATGCACTATGCATAGCCTGTAGTGTACACTGCAAATGGCATTGCAGGATACCACACCCCATGGCACCCAGGATACCTCAGCAGTCCAGAGCATGGCATGTTACACAGGGGAACAGGGGAGAGTGTGGGCCTGCAGTGGTATATGACAGCAGGAAGGTACAGCATCGACAAGGCATGCATTGGAGGTATGTCAATTCCCTCTTATGGTTTGTCAGGGACATACACATGGCTGCATACACTGGTGGGTCCGCAGCTTGTGTAGTTCCCCAATGCATGGTACAGCCACTTGGGTCTTTCCTGAGTGCAGGTCCCTGGACTGGGTCCAGTGCAGTCGGTGGTTGGCCATGACAGGGTGTAGAGAGCAGTGCCAGTCTCCACAAAAGGTTGGGTATGGGGGGAGCGATACCAAGGCAGTGGGGGGGGTTCTCTATGCTATGGATATGGACCGTGGTTTCCTCTGGTGTGATTGAGTCCGGGGGGACCCTACACTATGGAGCTCTTTGGGGATGGAGTTGGATCGATCAGGGATGGGAGGGGGTACCTCTAGTCCACCAGGGCTGCCAGGCTGCTGTGCACATGGGTGCACTTCTGCAGTCTGCCTGTAGATGTCTGGCCTGATTAGGCCAGTTATTCATGGCCTAACTGTGGGCTGTGCTGATCTGGACTGTGAGGGGTGCATTCCCATTGAGTATGCTGCAGCATGGCATATTCATGGGAATGCACCCTCGACTTGCATAGCATACTATTTGTGTGCACCCTGGACCATTTTTTGTGGCCAGTGTATCCCCTACATTTGAATATCATGCTGCAGTGCATTGTTGCAGTTGTGCAGCATATCTCCCTTTTCCACCAGGTTGCACTGCATGTCTCCTTTGACTATGGGGGCCTGGGACTAGGCTACCCTAAAGAAATGCATTATTAAATGGTAAAATCATGAACCCACTGAAAACAAGATATTGCATCTAATCTGGAACAGCCTGAGTAAATGCAGTGCAAAAATGTGTAAATGAAGATACCTATGACAATGAGATGCAGCATCTCCCCTGCACTATTCAGGATACAAAATATAGGATAAGAAATATTTAAAATAAATCTACTCTAAAGTGAACTTCACTGTGTTTACTGACATAAACAAACAGTTTCTTTATTGTTTTTATAACATATTAGAATGCAGTATTTATTTTGAATGTTGTGGCCATGAGGATGGTGTGTACAGAGAGTCTGTGTGTGTTTGTGTGTGTGTGTGTTTTTGCTGTAGCTCAATATATTTTTTTCCCCAAAAAGCATAGTGGAAAATGCCTTCTGGGTAGTTCACTGAAGTCCTGGCACATATCTGAGACAGTGCTTATCCGACAGTGTCTTTAGAGGTTAAAACAACTGCAAATTATAGATTTGCTGGGAAAGGGATGACATTTATGAGGTATCACTCTTTCTTGAAAGACTATACATTCCCAAGTGAAACTAGTAGTAAGAAGCTGTTTAAATGCAAAGTATTTAAATGTGCAAGTTGTTGCATTCTGAAGGGGGTAAACAAATTTCCAGTTTAATTGGCAACCAATATTTAACAAATATTTAACAAACTGTTCCAGTTTTCTAATGGCATCTGATAAGCAGCTTGGAGTCATGTCTCCAACATTCTTAACAGAAAGAAGAGAGTATTTTGTTTCAGTTTGCATGCAAGGATACATTAAAATGTCCAAAACATGTGTTCCACGATACTCCATTTTCCAGCTACAGATAGCAAGACGGATGTAGGCTCCGCCCACAGCCATAAACATTAGGGAATCACCAAAATCTGTACACTATTAGTGGGCATACTGGTAATGCACAGAAGTAGGTGAAAAAAGGATATAATTTACTAATTAGTTAGCTTCTTGTAGTGATACATTGTACAGCTGTTTAAGCTAGGACAAGTCTATGTCTGAACTGCGCTTAGGCCTTGTTCATTATGGACATTGTATTCGAGCCTATATGTAGTACTGGACTATGATAATTTTTGTTTGTAATGTTATCTTTTTCGCCTGTATCGTTTCCTACTCCCCTCCCCCCAGGTCACACCTGGAAATGAGCCTCTGTTCAGTGTGCCTTTCCCGGTTACCAATTTTTAAATAAATAAAATTTTAAAAAAGTCACAGTCTTGCCATATTTAGTGCATCCTGAGCAAAAGAATCACAGAACAACAGAAGAAACAATGAGAACATGAGATCCCCACACTGAAAATGGGGGCATATATTCTTGAAAAAAGACAGCAAACAAAACATTATTAATAGCCTGGAGAGTAGAGATAAACTCAACTGGGCAGACTGGAGAATATAACTGTTTGAATTTTTTGACTTTAGGGTTCCTTTAACTAACTAGTTACTTTTTTGCTGAATCTACGTGCATTTGTATTAGGGATGAATTTTTACCATTTGTATCAGAGAAGATTGTAAATGAGCTAACGCTCAGTTGGTTGTATGACATTGTTTCTTGTTTTAAATAAATCAAATCAACATTATGAAGAGCATCACTAAATCTTTGTGGAGCAAGGGTAAATTTGGGTGTAAAATTCATAGCGCTATATGAAATGAATAGAAGTTGTGCACTATGGACAGCATTGGTAATACATAACATAGGCAAAATTGAATAATATTATTCAGTAAAGTGAAAATTGTTATATGACATAATTAAGAATAACAAGGTGTCAAAGGGGGGTCACGGGCAGTTACAGACATGAATTGTAAGGTTATAGAGGAGGACTTTCAGAGTTGAAGGGGAGCAAATGAATAAAAGGGAAAAGGCTGCACCAGAGACAGGAGAACATGAAGGTGAAAGCAGATTGACCTGCAGACTAATTCATGCGGGGGGGGGGTAGTTACAGAGCTGCAGAGGGAGTAGCAGGTGGTAGGAAGACAGGAAACTAAGGAGATGAGATAGAAGGGGAGGATTACACCCAGAACATAGACATAAATGGGCACAGTGGGCGAGATGTCTACTCTCAAGAGAACTGAATGAGAGGGCAGTATAGAGGGAGCAGTGATTAATTTAGATGGGATGGAGGGAATGCCAAGGGCAAAACAACAGAAGGCACTATACACAACATTCCGCTAATCAAAAAATGGAAGGATCATCTTTTTAAAAAAATTTTATTTTATTGGAGTTTGATATAAATGGACCCCCCCAAACAGTGAGACTTACCTGTATTGTCAAGAATGAAGCCATGTTGTACTGTGGACATTTTATTGCTCCTCGTGACTTCCAGGGACTGTGGACTGCATCAGTGGGGGTCGTGGAGTGACTGAAGAAGAGTGCTACTTCTTTGGTGCACCCTGCCTCTGAACTAGTTGTTTAAAAGCATCAGATAATTTTCACTGCCAGTGCCGAGAATGTCTGATGCTTGCAACAAACAAAGAATTTCTCTGAACTGCATCCACGAATGACCAGACACTAGCACCTGCCCAAGCAGGACATAGGATGGGACACAAAGTGAGTTTCAGTGCCAGTGTTGTTTAGAAAAGGACTTTTGGAGATTGTACCTTTAGGACAGATGGCCGCTGCCATGTTATGCACCTTTGACCCATGTCAGCCTGCCAATTAGGTCTGAGGACAGCGAGCAACAAAGGGCTCATGGACTACTGGAGGGCTACATTTATTCACCTGGGTTTCAGGTGACCAGTCAGGTCTTGAGGATCCAATGGACAGGCTCTCCCCAGTCACTGACATCTGACCGTGACCAATTGGAGGCTGTCTGGTCAGGTTTTGCTATGCAGATCATGCTCAACTTGGAGAGTGTGTTCCAGTCTGTCTAGGGTGGCACACCTATCAGACCAGAGTTGCCTGCACAGCAACTGCAGCAGAGAGGCCTGATCACCACTGTGCTAGTCATAACCACCTGGTGATGGCCAGCAGTGCATGATCTTATAGTCTAGCATCCACCCAACCACCAGGAGAGTGAGATACCTATGGAGGAGCTTAGGTGATTGGTGGAGTCATGAGAGGAGAGCTGAGGAGTTGGAGGTGTGATCGTCTTTGTAGATGCAAGGAACCAGTGCATTTAGCCCAGACTATAGAGAGGGAAAGACCGCTGCTGCTGTACAACTAAAAGTAACCATGAGTAACTGAACATGGCCTACGAGTTCTGCATCACAAATCCTGTATAAAGTTCTTACAAATTCACAAGGTAATTATTAGTCTATTGGGACAGTCTCACTTGGCCAGGATTATAAATTTGGGGGGCTCTACATACTGTTGCTATTTAATTTAAGTTATAAAATGGCAAGAAAAAAATCTAGAACTTTCATTGGCTCAGAGACATCACCTGACCATGCATTAACTCTACAAATGCATAGTTAGGTGCCAAATCTCATTTTCCTCCCCCCAAAATTCTATTTAGAGATATTTTACAAGTGTAATAAGCCTCTCCAGGATGTGGATCATAGGATTTTAATTCATGTCTCAGGGGTGTAAGGACACTTGGTCTTCAGCCTTGTGTCTTACTACACCCTTAGGACATGCATTAGAATGCTATAATGCACACCCTGTCATGGCTTATTACTTATTGCACTTATGCCTGACAACCATGGGCAACTGAGATGGGCCTGTACCATTTAAATGGTTGGATACCCAGTAAAGTACTGTTCCAGGAGCTCATAAGACACAGGGACATACTGATACCAGTAAGGAGTATGGCAGAGGCCTGGGACAGTACAGTTGGGTAGGGGCATTGTGTTAGACACAGGGATGGGCTGCACTGAGAAATCATTAACATCCAGCTAATTATCATTAGCTTGGGCTGGAAGATGGTACAGGTAGGTGGGGGGTTGGGACAGGGAGGGATCCAGTCCCTGGAGTGGTAGCGAGGAACCGCTATCAGTCCCTGGAGGCTTTGGGGAGTAGTAATGTCCCTGATCCCCAGAGTGATACAGCTGAGCAACCACCTACTCCGGGGAACAAGGCTCAACCCACAAGAAAAGAGCCAGGTGAGAAGGGTGGGAGATAGGGAGCAAGGGAAGAAAAAAAGTTATTGTACTAGGGGGACTTAATAGTCAGAAGGATGGTAAAGCTGGTTAAGGTACTAGAGAAAGGCAGGAGATATGTGGTTTGCTTTCCAGGTGAGATGACTGAGTAAATAGTACAACGGCTCAAATCCTTGACCAGAGGGGATGGGGAAAGCCAGATGGTGTGATCCATCTTGGAACCAATGGTTTATTGAACTGCATTTGTAACACAAGATCTGTTTTTCTTAATCCTGTGTTGTGTTTTATCATTTAAACCAAACTTGCCCATGTCTCCCTCTGTTTTGTTTTTTATCAGACTCTCCATTAGTTTGCCAGGTACAGACGTCAGGCTTATTGGTCTGTGTTAAAAGTAACTGATCCAGCACCTTGCTTGAAGATTGGCACAATAATAACCATTGTCCAGTCATTTGGCACTTCCTCTGTATTAAAGGATTTACTATAGACTGCTGTTAGGGGTTCTGCTAGCCAGTTGCTCAACTCCTTTAATAGCCTAGTGTGAATCACATCTGATCCCACTGATTTATTAACTTTGACCTTATCTAATACTTTCTGGACTTCCTTTACAGAACACAGATAAAGATATTGATGTTTCAAGCTACCAGTGGGGGCTGGTCTATTTATTGAATCCATATGTCATAAACTGAACAAAAGTAGTTTTTAAAAATTTTTAAGATCTCATACTTTTTTTTGATTTCCTGATTATTACTTACAATGGGCCCTATCGACGTATCATTCCCTGTATTGTTATTCACATACGCATAAAATGTTTTTACATTTGTCCTTTGTGTATGCTGTTTTAAACTCTAGGGGTTTATGGGCATCTTAAACCTCAGGTGTGTGTAAACTTCTTGTTACATACACCACCCCATACTTTATTCTATATGTAATACACCTGGGGCAAATAACATAGGAAACAATTATACACTAAACTGCTGGGAAATAAAAAAAAGTGGATAGTGAAAAGACCTTGGGTTCACCATAAGTAAAGACCTTAAGTTTGGAGAACACTGTAACAAAGTAATTAAAATGGCAAATAGAATCCTATGCTGTATTAAGAAATCATTCACTAACAGAAGTGAGAATGCATCACCCTGCTTTATAAATCCTACATTAGGCCATGCCTGGACTACTGTTCCCAGCTGTGGAGCCCATATCTGCACCGGGACATATAGAATATTGAAAGGTACAGCACAGGGCAACCAAACTGGTGGCAGGTTTAGGAGATAGACCATATGAGACTAGATTAAACACTTGGGCTCTACGGCTTGGAAAAGAGATATTTAAGGGGGGACCTCTTGCAAATGTACAAAATCAAAAATGATAAAAATGCAAGGATTTAAATGGGTATTGAGATCTATCAAAATGAGAATAGTTTAAGGTCACATGACAAACAAATAAGACTTGAAAACTATACAAAGAATGACAGAAGATGGTTTTACACACAGAAAACAGAGAGATGGTAGAACAAATTGCCAAAGGAGATAGTCCAGGTAGATTCACTTACGTGATTCAAAATGAAATTAGACCTTTTCTTACTTGAAGGTGCTAGGGTAAATTGGACTCGCTAGTGTGAGGATCAGACTAGATGGGCTCATAGCCTCCTTCTGACCAACTACCAAGTATAAGACCAACTATGCTGAGGATGGGTTTTAAAAATGGGGTAGTCTACAGGTCACCATAACAACAGGAGATGAACAAGGAACTAAGAGAGGAGAAATAAGAAGTAATTAAGTAAGCTTTATTTGTAACCACCCATCCCCAGAAGCTTTGGGTGTTGAGCAATATAAAATACATCAAAATAGATATCACAAACATAGACAGTATAAAATAATCACGAGCAACCACAAAATTAAATTGATAATGGCAAGTAAGTTAAGTCAATAATAAAATCCATCTAAAAATTATTTGTAAACAGCCAGCAGATTAAAGTAAACAAAAAGTTTCCTTGAAAAGATGGGCTGAACTACAAGCGCAACAACACAGGGAGTTATTTGGGAACTTTGTTATGGCTCATATGGTCTGGAGTAAACCAGTGGCAGCCAGGACCAGAAGTTTAGCACTGGTGGAAGCATTCCAAGTTTGCTTTCATGTTCTGGGAATCAGAGAACATACTATGGTGGAGACAGTCCTAGACCTGGTAATCTCAAAGGGGTTTGGTCATGGAGGTGGGTATAGGGGAACCACTAGGCAACAGCGACCATCTTTCAGTATGGTTTAATATTGCAACAGAGTTGGCAGGCCTGCCCGCACAGTGGTAGCACTACCGCTTTCAGTGCCGATGACCTGGGTTTGGGAGCAAGTCTGGTGTGTCACGGGGTTGGCCAGGGAGAGGAGGCTAGACCATCTGATGGACAGCTCACCTCCACCAGGGTGGGTGAGCTCAAGGCTCAGGCAATAGTGTGCCTCCTGGCAGTGGCCTGGAGGTACTGAGTTGGGAGACTTGGAGAAACTGGGGAGTGATGGGATGCAGTGGATATCAGGATGATGTGCATGGAGTGTGTGCACTACCCCATGATGCCACTGCACGTCTAATTCTATCGGGGAAACAGAACAAGTGAAAAACCCCACTGGCTGTGATAGGTGACATCACTCCACACAGCCATCATGCCCACTCCCAGATTCTGACCTCTTGGGCCCTGACATCCCCTCTGGTCTTCACCTACACCTGCAGGAGGGTTTTGGATTCAGGTACAGGAGTGCTGAGGAGCAGAATGCAGCCCAGCCTCAGGTGGTGCAAGCCAAGGGGTTGTCCCTGGCAGATGAGTCGTGGGTGGACCAAGGTGGAATGGGGCTACATGCAGGGAGGATCTTGGTAGATTGGGATAAGGCTCAGAGATGACTGAGAGAGGTCCCGGTCAGTGGCGTCCCAGAGGAGCTATCTAAATCAAAGGCAGACAAGGCAATGGGGCTGGATGGAATATACCCAAGAGTTCTGAAGGAACTATGGGAGGAACTTGCAGCCCCACTAGCTGAACTATTTAACAAGTCACTGGAAGATGGCATAGTGCCACAAGACTGGAGAAGGGCCACAGCTGTGCCATTGCACAAGAGTGGTAGCAGGGAGGTAGCAGGAAATTACCACCCAGTCAGCCTGACCTCAGTGGTGGATAAAGTAATAGAGACATTGCTTAAAGAAACGGTAGTGGAGTACATGAAAGAAAGTGGGAAACGTGACCTGAAGCAGCATGGCTTCACAGCAGGGCACTCATGCCAAACAAATATGATAGAATTCTTTGACTGTGTTACAAGAGCAGTGGACCAAGGTGCAGCTGTGGACATAGTATATCTGGATTTTAGCAAAGCCTTTGATACGGTTCCACACAGAAGGCTAGCAAATAAAATGAAGCAAACAAGCATAGGTCAGAAAGTGGTCAGCTGGATAAAAGCTGGCTTCAGGACAGGACTCAGAGAGTTAAGGTTAATGGCATCTTGTCACAGAAGGGGCACAGGGATCAGTGCTTAGTACAGTGCTTTTCAACATATTCATCAGCGACATCGCTGAAGGACTGAAAGGAAAAGTCTGCCTGTTTGCAGATAATACAAAGCTGTGCAACAGGGTGGACACACAGGAAGGGGTCCAAGGAATGGAGGCAGATCTAAGCAAGCTGGAGGAATGGTCCAAGAACTGGCAGTTAAAATTCAACACCAAAAAGTGTAAGGTAATGCACTTGGGTAAGAGGAACCCAGGAAATAACTATGTCCTGGAAGAGCAGCAATTAGAAAAGATAAAGATGGAACGGGATCTAGGAGTTATGATATTGGATGATTTAAGGTAGGAAAGCAATTTGAAAAAGCAGCACTAAGGGTAAGCAACATCCTTGGATGCATAGGTAGGGGTATTACTAGCAGAAAGTGTGAAGTAATCATCTCACTCTATCGGTCCTTGGTGAGGCCTCACTTGGAGTACTGTGTGCAGTTCTGGAGGCCACACCTAAAAAAGGACATAGACCATCTGGAATCCATGTAGAGGAGAGCCACTAAGATGGTGCAGGGACTGTAACACGAACCTTACAAAAATAGGCTCAGCCAGTTAAATCTATTCTCCCTAGAGCAGACAAGGAATTGAGGAAACATGATAGAAACATTTAAATTTGTAAAGGGATAAACAGTACGTACTGGTAACCTCTTTCAGGAAAATAGGACTGCGCGTACAGGAGGACACAACTTACACCTGGTTGGCAGTAAATTCAGAACCAATGTTAGGAAGTACTTTTTCACAGAGAGGATCATGGACCTGTGGAACAGCCTTCCACCTGAGGTAGTGGCAGCTAAACTATCAGAGAATTCAAACGGGCATGGGACAGTCAATGTAGTCACCCCCAACAAGAGCAGAAGATGGGGAGGGTAGACATCTCGGGCAGTTACAGTAACAGGAACGATGATGCCATAGCGAACAGTAACGCAATTGGAAATAGAAATGCAAGTGCGTACGGAAATGCAAATGGTAACATGCACGGTCATGGTACCACAATTCGAAATGCAAATGCTAACGGTAACACCAACGATGACGTGAAAGGAAACACAAACGCAAATGCAAATGGAAGTGTGTATGCAAATGCAAATGGTAATGCACATGGTGAAGCAAAATGAAATGCAAACAGAAAAGTAATGGAAATGCAAATGGTGACAGTAACGCAAACACAAGTGCAAATGAAAATGCAAAGGGCAACGCACACGGTAGCGTAGACGGGAACGCTAATGCAAACGGTTATGGAAATGCGGGTGGAAACGCTAACTGTAACAGTAAAGAAAGTGCACACCCTTTTTTCCCCCCAAAACTGCATAGAGAAACACAGTGAATACAAAGAAAGTATGCATAATGGGCCTCGACGCAGAAAATGAGCACTTGGAATACTCAATTGCTTATGTCTCAGGAACCGTACGACGTAGAAAAAAAAAATTAAATTTCATATAATTTATGACATTCCTGGCTAGTTTTCTGCTGAGCATTTTTCTGATGAAAAGTTCGTATCTCGAAGCGTTTCCGAGATACGGGCCCCAAAAGGCGCGGCAGACGCCGTAATGTTAGTCTATGGGAAAAATTGTCAACTTCAGAGTACCGTAACTTTGCAGCCCTCCAATATTTTGTCACCAAACCACCAAAAGGCACATCTGTAGGTTGTTGGCTTTCTTCCCTCCAAATGTCAGCCCAAAAGACCAAACCATTCTTTTGCAGCAGGGTGGCAAGGTAACTTGTGAGGTGGGCGCATGTGGAAGGGTGCCGTCCGTGATGGCGACTCCTTCCTGGCGCAATCCCTCATGGTGATGGGAGGGTAGGGTGACTGGATGAGGGGGCGGGAGAACTGGGCAACAGGATGTCGGTATGTGTATGCGCATGCGGGGGGCGAGCACGGCGAGCATGGGCTGGGAGGGGGCGGAGGGGGTGGCGCTGCGGTAGATGGCCAAGCTGTGTCATGGCATTGGGGGTTGGCTAGTGGTTTGGGTGGGTGAGGTACCGGGTTCGGGACCAGGCACTGGTGCAATTTTATTGCGCCCTGCCGGAACCTTTATTTTTTTAATGCTTTCAATCCCCCCCCCCGGCATGCACCCCTCTGGAGTTGAGAATCTTTAAGTAACCCTCCCCACAGAAAGCATTAAAAAACTCTTCTAGTGCCGTTGTCCTGTGCGCTGGGGTTGTCAGAGTGCCGGAAGTGTTTTCGCCACTCTGACTGTGCGATAGCAGTGATCACCTTTAGGCGTTCGCCGTTATCACATAGACCCTGGTGGCAAATAAATCCTGTTATTTTGGCCATAGTGTAGCAAAGTAGAGTTGCAAATCATGACACTTTTGCAAAAAAAAATCACGAAAGTGTCACGGGTGCAACACTACAGTTTACAAAAATTTCAAAAACATATTTCTGGGGTGTTTAACCCCCCCAAAAAAGACATGGCTAGCATCTCCAGGGCTCGACTAGGTGAACACAAAATAATTGTTTCCCTAGAGGGTCCCAAATTTAAATGCCAAGCATTTCTGTGACCAGTAACTGAAAAAAAAAATGGCTGACTCAGGACACTACAGGGGTCATTTGCAACACTAAAAACTGCATTTGCGACATTGCAACACTGTCAAACTTTTTGTTAACTTTTCCCATTGACTATAATGGGAAACTTGTTTTTTGAATAACTTTTGAACAGTTTAATATTTTTTCATGAAATCTTCGAAAGGCACATTAGGGACCCTGGCTATATGTTCCCTGAAGTTTTCAATCCAGTCGCACAAACCATGCGACCTGTAGGCGATAGCAAAGAATGCTCAAAAAAGCATAAATGCGACATGTAACGGCACTTTATAGTTCCGCAACTGTATAACCGACTAGTACGAAACTTGGCAGATCCAGAGATCTATAGTATCGCTCCATGTCTGCCAAATTTCAGGCAAATCCATCCTACAGTGCAAAGTTATTAACCTGACGAATTTCACACTTTAACCTTAAATGGGGTATTCAACCTAACTACAGTGGCACTACCGTGCTACTATTATATATATATATATATATATATATATATATATATATAGTAAAAGAGTTGATGAAAAAGAATCAGCATTTATATAGTGATTTTCATACATATTGTATCCCAAAGCGCTTTACAAGTATTGCTAGACTGGTAGTGATGTGAAGTGACTGAATGTGTAGTGGCAGCCATTTCGCAAATCAGCACCCACAAACAGCCTTGGAGAGTTGCATAAACTGGTTTTATGGGAAGGGAAAATGTTGGTCAGGACACCAGGGAAAGTTTCCTACTGTTTGTGAAAAGTTCCTTGGGTTCTTTTACTTCCACCTGGACACCTACCAGGACAACACCAGGATGGGTAGAAGGGACCTTGGTTTAATGTCTCATCCGAAGGATGACACACCCTGACAGCACAGTACCTCCTTAATACTGCACTTTGGTGCCAGCATTTAGGTGTGAGCCCAATCCTGGTGTGGGACTAGAAGCCATGATCCTCTGGCCCAATGGCAGCTGTGCTACCAACTGAGCTATGCTGATACTTAGTGCAGAGTTGAAATATACAAACTCTAGGACCAAGGTCCTAGACTTCAGGAGGATAGATTTTGGGGTGATTAGCGAGCTGCTCAGTGGTGAAGCTGGAGGGTGATAGGGAGGCAGAGGGATTAGAAAGAGAATGAGGCATAATTAAGAAAAGCCTGCAAGTAGTTGTAAACTCATGTCTGATGCAGGTGAGAAAGAACAGGAAGAATAATAACCTATGTGGCTTACAAAGGAAGTGGGAGAGGCAGTCTGAGGAAAAAGGGGGCATTCAAGAGGTACAAAACAAGTGAAGGGGGCAGAGATTTATACCTGGACAAATTAAATGAGACCGACATAGTGGTAAGGAAAGCAAAGGCTGGTGCAGAATTCAGGATTGCAAAAGGGGTGAAAGGGAGGGCGACAAGGCCTTATTTCACTACATCAGGGAGAAAAGGAAGAGAAAAGCGGGAATAGTCAAAATGAAAAAGGGATGGGGTGGGTTAAGAATGACAGAGAGAAGGCTGACATACTGAATAAATACTTCTGTTCAGCATTCACAGTGGAGCAAGAGGAGCTGCTACCAGAAATCAACATGGGATCATTATCAGTTGAGTGGGTACTCAAGTGACAAAAGGTAGATAAACCTCTGGGGCCAGATGGAATGAACCCTGGGTTGCTTAAGCAGTGGTGCAAGTGTTTGCATAACCTCTGGCAGATCTCTTCAACAGCTCTATGGAGGCAAGTAAAGTGCCAGTAGACTGCAGAGTGGCTGATCTTGTGCTCTTTCATAAGAGTGGAGTGGGCATGAACCAGGGAACTATAGACCTGTCAGTCTGACCTCTGTTATGGGCAAACTACTGGAATCTATCATTAAGGAATGTCTGGTGGAGTTCCTCTAGGCAGGAGGCTGCAAGATAATAGACTACGTGGGTCTGTGGCAGGAAGATCACATCAAACAAATCTGGTATCCAGTGATGACAGCGATAATAAATGAGTGACTGTAAAAACAGCGATTCGTTTATAGCGCTATCATCATCAGCTACCCTGCAAAGGTAGCGATGGAATAGCGAGGAAAGCAACCAGAAGGGGAGGGATACGGAAGTAGAAGGGAAGGATATGAAGGAGGGTTTAGATAAAAAGGAGAGCCTGCTGCAGCTCGAGCCAGCCCTGTGGTGTGGTGGTGAGGGTGGCTGGCTGTGGTGCAGTAGGCACTGGGTTAGGGACAGACAAGGGGAGAGTATTTTTCCGCTGCCTCCCCCCCCACCAAGTTTTGCCCCCCCCTCGATATTCACTCCCCCAGAGTTGACAGTATAAAAGCATGGGGGTGTGGGGGGTGAAGCCCCCCTTGAAGTGGGGTGCGGACCCCCCGAAAAAACACTAAGTGTTACAGGAAGTGGGGTTGCCGAGAATGGTATATTGCCGAAATGCTTTTCAGGGATATACACACGCCATAATAGCGATTGCTATTATGACATGGAACCGACAAATCTGATTGATTTCTTCCACTGGGTGGTGAAGGCTGTTGATCTGGGACAGGTGGAAGATATACAGGGCAGATTTTCAAAGGTTGACACGGGTCTGCATCAAGCTGTGTGTCAAACCATTGTGAAGCTGCAATGCACCCGATTTTATAATCTTGGATGCATTTGCGACATTTGCACCTCTTTTATGGCAGCTTGTGGCTAAGTTTGGCCAAAAGCTGCTTGTAGGAAGCTCCAGCATTGCTGCACACTAGACCAAAGAAAAGTGGTCTAGCAGGTATCAATATGACGCATGGGATGGGAAGTCCCAGGTTTTTGCCGCAGGCCTGGTGCACCATATATTTGATGCACCCAAGACTTGTGGCAAAAATGGACTTCTAAAAACATGGCCCACTATATCTAGACTTCAGCAAAGCATTCAGCTCAGTTCTAAACAGGGAACTAGTTAAGAAGCTGGGTGACATAGTGGTTGTGGATAAACAAGGGCAGTAGATCAAGAACTGGCTGGGAGGGAGGAATAAGACTCATTATAAATAGTGAATTTTTTAGGAGTGAGGGAGGAAAAAACTGGGGTTCAACAGGGGTCAGTTGTTGGACCAGAACTCTTTAATATTTTAATCAGCGACATGGCAGAAGGGATACAGGATAAAATCTGTCTCTTTGCTAGTAACACTAAGCTCTGCAGCAAGGTGCACAGTGAAGAGAATATTCAGGAAATGACGGAGGATCTGGTGAGGTTGGAGACGTGGTCCAGGTCTGGCAACTTGGGTTCAATGCAAAATAAACCAAAAAAAAAAAAAAGATGAAGTTATGTATACAAATAACAACAACCTGAGTGCCAGGTACAGGGTGGGGAGGTTAAGGGTGGAATGGACAGAGGAAAAAAGGGATTTGGGGTAGTTACAGTATATCACAAAGCTTAAAGTCGTCTTCACAATACAACAAGGTAGTGGGGAATATAAATAGGACACGAGGTTGCATAGGCAAAGGATTTAGTAGCAGATGAAAGGAGATGATACTGCCCTGGTAATGACTACTGGTGAAGCTGCATCTGGAATACTGCATGCAGTTGTAGAGCCAACACCTCAAAAAGGACAAAGATATAATACAATTGGCACAGAGAAGGGTGACAACAAGCATTTGACAATGCCAAATGTTCATCGTGTGCACTGGTGTCATGGGGGGGGGTTGAAAATTGCTTCAGTGAAGTTGTTTGTGAGATGGGGTCCCAATAAACATATGTTGAACATTTGGGGCAAAAATATTTAAAAATGGTCAAGTTATGTCACTAAGTTGAAAACCCTATTGAAATACATTGACACTGAAAACCCCATTGAAATACATTGAAGTGCTTACAGTACCTCAGTTCGTGGTTGGGTGAAGACGTACCTGCAGTCCAAGGTAGATTATGGTGATGGACTTCTGGTGGGTAAGTATGGGGTACGGGGCTGTGTGGTGTGGTGGGTCCTAAGTGGGAAGGTAAGTGGTTGGGTAACTGCGGAATGGACAACGATGGACGGTTTTCTTTTTTACAGGGAAAAAACCAATGAGGGACAGTTTTCCTTTTTTCAGGAAGTTTGCTGAACGGATGAGGACACTGGGGGATTGGGAACCCCTTAGTGTCTGTATACTGTCTGGGGGGGTTACACAGTGGACAACAATGGGTGGACAGATGACACTGGGGGATTGGGCATCCCCAGTGTCTGCAAAATTTTTTTGGGGGGGGACTACACAATGTACAACAATGGATGGGCAGATGATGACACTGGGGGATTGGGCACCCCAGTGTCTGTATACTGTTTAGGGGAAGGGGGTTACACAGTGGACAATGATGGATGGCTTCCTTTTTATTTAGGATAAAAACAAGCATTTGTCAATGCTGAATGTCTGATATATTGAAAGATGTCCACCTCTGCAGTTTGTTTATGCCCTTGAGGTACGTGAATGTATCTATCATGTTTCCCCACTCCCTCCGTTTCTCCAGTAAGTGCATATTGAGGTTCTTTTAATCTCTCCTGATATGTTCGGTGTTGCAAGCCATGTACCATCTTGATTGCCTTTCTGTGGACTGCCTGCACCCTGCCAATGTCCTTGCGCATTTGCAGCCCTCCAGAATTGCACACAGTACTGTAGGTGAGGCCTCACTAGTACATTATACAATGGCATCACAACCTTGTGCCTTCTGCTAGTGATACCACTGCTTGTGCACCCCAGCATGCCACTGGCCATCCTTGCAACAATTGTGCTCTGCTTTGACAACTTTTGGTCATCAGAACTGATAACTCTTTGGTCCCTTTTTATATTGGCTCGCGCTCACTTGCCAGCCAACATATTGCAGTAGTAGCAGATTTGGAGGTGCGGCCACTGTGGGTGAATGCAGGGCATGCATCAGTAGGTGCGTCCCTCATTCCCCAATAAGGCAGCTGCAGCCACTGATACCAGCAACACGTAAACTGGCCACCGGATAAAAGAAAAGGTCTGCTGCAATGAGAGCCATGTTTCTCACACAGCGGCGTTCCTTTCCTGGTGAAGCAGTTTACTAAACATGGCGGGATTGACTGCCACCGCGCAGAGTGCCCCAACCCACTTCATTTGCCGATGGGGAAGCCCACTCCCCATCGGTATAATGCCCCCCCTTCCATTCCACTTGTGTGCTGAGGGGGTGCCCAATCTCCCTTGGCATCATGCACCCCCCCACACAGTCTTTTCTTGCCGATGGGGGGCCCAGTCACCGTCGGCTTCAGTCCCCCCTAACCAGTCAGTTTGCCAATGGTGGGAGCCCACTCCCCATCCCCAAACCCGATTTATGCTGTACCGAGGGGTGCCTAACCTCTACTGGCTGTGGTCCTCCCTGTGGCTGTAGGTGGTACATCAGAGCCTGCTCCCCAGTGTAACATATCTGCGGGAAAAAATGACCCTAGTCTTTTTTTTAAACCTGTGAAAGAAGAAAACGGTCCCTTGCGGTTTCTCCTGCCCCCTCACCCAACCCGCACCCACCTTCTGCGTACCCTGCCTCCACTCACCCCCCCTCACCCCATACTTACCTCCAGAGTTCAGCGCAACAATCTTCGGTGGACTGGGAACACGTCTGCACTCTTCAAAGCCGACCGCAAACTGAAGAAATACTGGTAAGCTGTATAATGGCATAAATAGGGTTTTTTCAACTTTGGTTCATATCGCGAGCATTTATGGGAATTTTGACATCAAATTTTCAACATGGGGTTATTGGGACCCCTCCTCATGATTTCAGTCACTGTCATTTATTTATTCTTTTTATTTATTTATTTATTTATTCAGGTCTAGGATTACAAATACCTTTGAGCCAGGGCTCTTTTACAAAGGTTCCACGTCAAGGATTACAACAAGACAGTACATAATCACAGTTTGTAACAAATATTTTTCATGGTGGTATTTGGTCCCGAAAGGTGATTTTGTGGTCACTGTGTGGAATCACCTTTCAGGACCAATTAATGAAATGACAGTGGCAATGTTCATGAGGTGGGCTCTCAAAAACCCTATGTTGCAAATTTGGTTAAAAAAATCCAAAAAATGACTGTTTTTTAGCATGTGTGCGCTGTTTCCATGCACGCTGATAACTTCGTGAATTTGTAATATTTTCATGCCAGATTTTCAACATTGGCATTTTTCCACACCTCCTTATGAATAGTGCAGCTGTCATTTTACTTATCCTGGCCGAAATGTGTTTTTGCACTTCTGGCGCAGAATAGCATGGTCGCTATGGGAGATCACTTTTAGGGACAGATTCAGAAAATGACAGTGGCACTGTTCATGAGCAGAGGTCCTAAAATGCCTAGTTGAAAATTTGGTGGTGAAAGTCCATAAAATGACTGTGTTACAAGCATATGTTGCGCAGTTTCCATGCACCCTTGTAACTTCGCAAATTTGCAATATTTTCATGCCAGATATTCAACACTGGCATTTTTTTCACATCTCCTTATGAACAGTACAGCTGTCATTTCTCACATCCTGCCCAAAATGTGTTTATGCACCTGTGGTGCACAATGGCATGGTCGCTGTGGGAAATCAACATTTGGGACAGATTAACAAAATCACAGTGCCACTGTTCATGAGGGGAGATCCCAAAATGCCTATGTTGAAAAATGTGGTTAAAAAAATTCCCCAAATAATTGGGTTATTGATGTGTGTTGCGCAGTTTCTATGCCTGCTCACGACTTCACCAATTTTTCATATTTTCACTCCAGATTTTCAGCGTGGTCATTTTTTTACACCTCCTCATGAACAATACTGTTGTCATTTTTCACATCGTGCCCAAAATGTGTTTTCATGCCTGTATCTGCCAAATGGCATAGTCGCTGTGCAAAACCACCTTTCAGCTAACAAACTGATAGTGCCGCTCTTCATGAGGTGGGGTCACAAAAAGCCCATGTTGAAAATTTGGAGTGAAAATACCAACAAATGCCTACGGTATTAGGGTTTCCAACTGTAACATCCCACCCTGTAGAAACTGACAGGTGTCAGGGGTGTGACTTGGGATCATTGGCTGTAATGTTCATGCCATTCCACCCCCAACCCCTTCCACCCTGCAGCCAGTGACAGGCATTGAGGTATGCCTTGGAGTGTTCGGCCCTAAAGTTCACCCCATTCTCCTATACTGCACCCATCTCAGTGTATTTCCTTATGGAATGGGGTAAGTATAAGGCCCAAAGACCCCAAAGCACACCACAACACTTGTCAATGTCTACAAGGTAGAGTGAGGTTAAATGGCATGAGCGTTATAGCTGATGACCCAAAGGCACACCCCAACGCCTGTCAGTCTCTGCAGGGTGGGGGTGGGGTTGGCGTTAGTTCTATACTTCACTGCCATTCCAATTATGCATCTCTAACTCCTGCACTACGAATGCCAGCAAGACAACATTTGACACTGACAAATGTTTGTTTCCTTGGTGATCATCAGCACCTCCACCCCATCCTGTAACTCTCCACAGGATTCCCTCTTCTCAGGTGCATTATTTGTGCTTCTTTGCATTGACCCTCACCTGCCACTCCTCAGACCATTTTTCAAGCCTCTCCACATCCCTGCTCATTTTCACCACCCCTCCTGGAGTATTCACTCTGTTACAGATGTTGGTGTCATCTGCAAACAGGCAGACAGACCTTTCCTTCTAGCCCTTCTGCAATGTCTGTAATGAAGACATTGAACAGGACTGGTCCCAGGATTTATCCCTGAGGTACTCCACTGGTCATCCCCTTTCCCCGGATTTGATCCCATTACCACCACCCTCTGCCTCCTGTCCATCAGTCAGTTTCTAACCCAGTTTATCAGCTTGTGCCCCATTGCCAGACTACTTATCTTGTTAATCAGCCTTCTGTGTTGGACATTGTCGAAGGCTTTGTTGAAATCAAGGTAGGTGACATCAAACGACCCTCCCTGATTTACTTCCTTAATGAGGCATTAGGGTTTCCAACTCTAATGCCCCACCCCCACCCTGCATAGACTGACAGGCATTGGGGGTGTCCCTTCGAGTCATCGGCAATAATCCTCATGCCATTCCACCCCCACCCTGCAGACACTGACATGTGTCACGGTGTGCCTTGAGGTCTTCAGCTGTAATGCTCACCCCATTCCATAATGAAATAAGCTGAGATGGGTGCAGTATAGGAGAATGGGGTGAACATTTGGACCAAAGACTCCAAGGCACACCCCAATGCCTGTCACTGGCTGCAGGGTGGGGGTGGGGGTGGAATGGTGTGAGCATTACGGTTGACGACCCCAAGGCACATGCCCAATGCCTATCAGCCTCTACAGGGTGGTGGAGGGGGGTGGGACGTTACAGTTGGAAACCCTAATGCCCCAGATGTTTGTTGGTATTTTCACTCCAAATGTTTAACATGGGCATTTTGGGACACCACCTCATGAACAGTGGCACTATCATTTAAGTGCTCAATCTCAAAAGGTGATTTTGCGCAGTGACTGCACCATTTGGCACCACAGTGCTAAAACTCATTTTGGGCAGGATGTGGAAAATGGCAGTTCTACTGGTCATGAGGAGGTGTGAAAAAATGGCAATGTTGAAAATCTTGAGTGAAAATATGAGAAATTAGCAAAGTTATGAGCGTGCATAGAAATTGTGCATTGCATGCCCGTAACGTGGTCATTTTTTAGAATTATTTCACCAGATTTTCAACGTGGGCTTTTTGGGACCTCCCCTCATGAACAGTAGCACTGTGATTTTGTTACTCCATCCTGAAAGTTAATTTCGCACAGCGACTGCGCCATGCTGCACAACTGGTGCGAAATCACACTTCAGGCAGGATGTGAAAAATGACAGCTATACTGTTCTTAAGAAGGTGTGAAAAAATGGCAATATTGAAACTCTGGAGTGAAAACATTAAAAATTGGTGACGTTACATGCATGTGTAGAAACTGCGCAATGCATGCTCGTAATGCAGTAATTTTTTTGAAATTTTTCCACCAAATTTGCAACATGGGCTTTTTGAGACCCCACCTCATGAACAGTGACACTGTTGTTTTGTTATTTGGTCCCAAAAGGTGATTCCACGAAGCGACCACAAAAAATCACCTTTTGGGACCGAGGAATGAAATGACAGTGACATGTTCACGAGGTGGGGTCCCAAGAAGCCTTGTTGAAAATTTGGGGCTAAAATTGGCTGAGATATCAACATAAGTTGAAATCCCCATCGAGTCCCATTATACAGCTTACCTTTCATTCTTTCAGTGTGCCGGTCGGCTTTGAAGAGTGCAGACTTGTCCCGCTCTACAGAAGATCGCATCTACCAACCTTGGAGGGTAAGTATGGGGTAAGGAGGTGGGAGGAGGTGGTGCGCAAGGGAGGGATGGGGGAGGGGACGGGGAGACAACGAGGATGTTTTTGTTTTACAGGTGAAAAAAAAAAAGACCATGATTGAAGATTTTCTTCATTTACAGGTAAAAAAAATATATAAATTTAAGTACACTGTAGTGGGCTCCCAGTGTACCACAATAGTGGTGGTGGTGGGAGGATGCCAACATGGGGATTGGGCACCCAAATGTTGGCGAGGGATATAGACGGGTTGGGGAGGGGGTGCATCTGACACCGGGAGTGGGCATCTCTGTGTTGGAAAGAGAAAGGAGAAATTGTTTAACCAGAAAGGACACACTAAGTGGCAACAGGAAAAGGGGGCATTGTTTAACAAGGAAAGACACACTAAGCTGCAGCTGAAGGGCTCGCATTTCAAAGGACAGAGCCGTGCGCAGCATCAACTCTGTCCTTTGAAATGTTTGCCAAGATGAGACCCCTCAGCAAACCGGTGTCATCAGGACACTGCCTGCTGATTTGCCAGCCACAGACCGGCCCCTACAGCACCGCTGACCATTGGCCTGGCACCCCTCACAGCTCTGTCTAGCAACTCTCCTATCAACATGTTCATCTGCACTTGCGCGCATGATGAACATAAAAATGACTCAGGGGCAGCAGGGTAGTTTATATGAGAATTTGCTGGAAAGTCTGGATATGTACACGCTGGCATCTAGAACACATGACACATGGCAAGATATGCCCACTAGGAGTGGGAAATAGTCATGATAGGCTTCTACAGCCTGCTTCTGTCTAACAAAAACTGAGTAAACCAAGTAAACTGAATAGAAGGGAAATGGGGGATATGACAAAGACATGAACATTTGGGCATGGAATAAATGAAGTAGATAGTAGCGAGCTGTTCACCAAAAGTGGCAACAGTAACATCAGAGGCAAAACATGGAAACTGGTGGAGGGCAGGTTTTAAAAGGATATCAAATAGTATATTTTCATGGAATGGATGATCAGCAAGTGGAAAAGACTGCCGAGTGAGGTAGTCAAGTCAAAAACAGTGGTGGGCTGCAAACGGGGGTGGGTCAGGCACATAGGCTTGGTATGAAACACTGGGGGGAAGGAGACAAGGAGGAGACTGGTGGAGGGATTGCCATGTAGGGTCTGCAGATCATACTTAACTCTAGGTAGACAACCAGACAAACTGGATAGACACAAGACTTTCTTCTGCTGTCAGTTTTTCTCTGTTTCTATGTTTTTATTAGCAATTGCTAGGACACAGTTTGCTTATAATTTGTTTGCTTTAACCTTTGCCTTTCATTCACTTTGGATCTTGTTTCTAATCCCCAATAGATCTTTTTCATACTTGTTTGAAACACTGACTCTCTAAGTTATTATTTGAGAGTGTTAAATTGTTGCTGGGACCTGCTGCTTTTCACTGTGTGAGTTGATAAGGCTGTACCAGTGGGGACCGCAGTGGATTGGTACTGTTTCCCGGGGATAGTACTAGTTTGTGACCTTGCCCACCTAATTTCCCTGTGTGGAGACACTGCACAGCATATTTCAATTTAGCATTCTTGGGTAATGACTCCCCACAGAGGTAAGGATCCAAGCCCCTCTACCTTGTTTGAGACCATAAGGCAGGGGTAGTGCACTGACATCTACAGTGATCCGGTGCACACAAAAGCATAGTAGCCACATATAACATCCATATAGATTTCTGACAGCACCATAAGTATTTCATGCATGAAGGTATTTCAGGGGGTACAAAGAAGTGCAGAGGAATGAGGATAGGGAGGTGTACCAGGTAAAACAGAGGGAAGCAAGTAAGGCAGTAAGGGGAGCAAAGGCGCAAACAGAGGAAAGGATAGCCAGTGGGCAACAAAAGGGAACAAGAGTTTCTTCAGGTACATAAGTGACAGAAGGAAGGAGAGGGGGGACAGTGAGGATAAGGAGTATGGCAAAGGAAGACTGCTCAGAGGAAGATAATGAAAAAGCAGGCATCCTGAACTGGTACTTCTGCTCAGTCTTCACAGTAAAGGGACCAAAGGCAGCATGAATTCATGGGGGTAGGAAGATCATGCCAGGAAAATCTGATTGATTTCTTTTATTGGGTGACTAGGGAAATAGATCAAGGAAGGGCAGTGGATGTGGCCTACTGGGATTTCAGCAAGGCCTACAACACTGACTGTACCACATAGGAGACTGATAAAAAAACTGGGCAGTCTAGGGGTAGGATCCACAATGGTAAACTGGGTAAAAAAAAATGGTTAACGGATAGGTGACAAAAGTTGGTGGTAAACGACACTAATTCTAATAAGGGACAGTGACCAGCAGGGTGCCGCAGGGCTCAGGGCTGGGACTGGTCCTCGTCAATGTCTTTATTAGTGACATTGCAGAAGAACTGAAAGGGAAGGTGTGCCTTTTTGCAAATGATAGCAAAATCTGTAATAGGGTGGATACTCAGGAAGTGGTGGAGAGAATGAGTAGTGACCTTAGAAAACTGAAGGAGTGATTGAGGCCATGACAGTTGAGGTTCAGTGCCAAAAAGTGCAAAATCATGCACCTAGGGCATAGAAACCCAGGGGCTGAGTATATAATATGGTGGAGGGAGGGGAGACTGACAGTCATTAAGCAGGAAAGAGACCTTGGGATTATCATATCTGATGACCTCAAAATGGCAGGGCAATGTGACAAGACAGTGGGCATGCCAGTGGTATGCTGGGGTGCATAGGAAGAGGTATCCCCAGCAGGAGGAAGGAGGTAGTACTATCACTATATTGCTCACTGATGAGACCCCACCTGGAGTACTGTGTCCTGTTCTGGAGTCCTCATCTCAGAAAGGACATAGACAGGGTGGAGGCAGTTCAGAGGCAGACAACTAAAATGGTGCAGGGGTTACATCAAAAGCCCTAAGAGGAGAGACTGAGGGATCTCAACATGTACACCCTAGAAGAGAGGAAGGAGAGATGGGACATGATAGAGACTTACAAGTACCTCATAGCAGTGAACAGAACACATAATGGGAGTCTATTTCAAATGAGGACATGCACCAGGACAAAAGGGGATGCAATGAAGCTGGAAGGGGGAAGGTTTAAGAGAGATATGAGGAAGTACCACCTCCTTGAAAGATGGTGGACACCTGGAACAGTCTGCCAGCAGAGTTGATGAGTGTGAAAACAGTGTGGGGGGGGCTTCAAACATGCATGGGATAAGCATTATAGAATATTGATATATAAGCAGGAAGGGTCAGTGGAGACCAGGTTGGATCTACAGAGACAGAATAAGCAGGGAAAATCTGGGCAGACTGGATGGGCGAAGTGGTCCTTTTCTACCAAGGATATCTTTTTCTATGTTTCTACGATAAGAGAGTTTGAAGCCAGCTGATTTTAGCTAGGTAGGTCACAGTGGTCAGAGTAGGTAATTAACATAGAATGAGCATAATCAATAGCAACGCAGCTAGTTCCCTTTCTTTGTACACTATACTGAATGAATGCACCCCATGTTTTGTTAAATATATGCTATTTCTTACTGGAGCCATGGCTAAGTTTCGCATGCCCATCCAGATTGTACCAACCAGCAACCATTCCCCTACATGCGGTACCTCCAGAGATCTCCATCTCCATCAGAGTAGCCACTTGGCTTCCATCAGTGCTGCTGAAGTCATATATCCATACATCTATCTTGAATGGGCAGGCACCTAATGCTTCCTATCACAATTCAGGAAACCATCCTTAGATTGCCTACTCCTAGCTGTCCCAGTGGTGCAGATGGCTGAGGCACAACATGCCTTACCTCACACCATGCCAGTGACCTGGGTTTGGGAATGAGCCAGGATCATCGGAGAGCCAGCTGGGGGGGGGGTGAGGGAGCAGGATTGAGTAGCCATAATGGCAGCTCTTCTTTCCCGAGGAGGATCCACGTTGCCCCCTCCATAGTTCCATTGCCATTGGGTGGAGGTCTGATGTACAGCGTAGGTGGGTGGGGGCGGCAAGTAGTGGGAGGGTGCCTTGGAGGCATCTGCGTGCCTCCACACACATGCACATGACCGAGGCACGGGGGGGGGGGAATGAAAACAAGGGAAAAAACTAATATAAAAACCTATATATTGAAAAAAGAATGCCTATTCCCAGGATCTCTCCAGAGACTCGTAGTACTTGCTCTCACCAAGCGTGCAACTTCCTACTGGACAATATGTGGTATCAGTCACCTCCATCTTTCCCACATCTCCAGCATTGGACAATTTGTAACAGATTCATCTTCCATAGGGCTGCTGGCATACAATACCATGGATGTAGAACCGTAAGCTACATACAGTAAGCTAAGGTTAATTAGTAGCTCGGTGTCTTGTAGGTTCAAACAAGACTGAGGGGCCTGGGTTGAAAAATTTGTGATTTGGGGGTTTGTGAGCAAGGTTTAAGTTAAATTGCATGGTGCCGCAAACCAGAGAAAGAGTTAAATGGTTGTGTACTACCTGAAATTAATAACTTCCAGAAGTAGTCAGCTATCACTTCTATTATCTGGAGTATTTTTTTTATTTTATGTTTTGTTACATAGAAGATTTTCTACCTGACAGTTCTGTATGTCATGTATGGAACAGCACTCTACCTTGAAGCTGACAAAGGCAGTTCTATTCCTGTCTTATACAGAATCAACACTGTGACTTCACTGACTGTGACATCACTATTAACCAAGAAGTGTCACATTTCTGCTGCTTGATTGGTAACTTGTTACCAATCAGGTAGCAGGGCTTGTAATGTAATAGTGAGTGAGGTCACATGCTGATGATGTAGTGGGAAGAAAAGACCATAGCGATCAAATATATATTAAAACTAGAGGGGATATCACATGACTTTGGTGTTTCCTGTCTTTCACTTCTCTAATGTTGAAAGTATGGAATAACTTGCACATGCTGGCAAGCAAGCAAAGTTTCATTTCTAAAGTGTCTTTTACCTGAGGCTCAGGACACTGTACAAAAAGAAGGCAGATGAGGAATAAATGCCATTGGTTTTAAAAACTTACTAAAACATCTAAAGTAAAACGGAGTACTAAGCCCCAAAGGCTTCTCTGAAAAGGTGTGCCTTCAGACCCTGTTTGAAAATGTCCACTGAGATGGCCTCCCTCAGGGACCAGAAAAGTGAGTTCCACAGGACTGGTGCCACCACCTTAAAAGCACGATCTCTGGATGTTTTTAACCATGCCCCAGGAGCCACTAGGAGGCCCTCCTCAGCAGAACAAAGGGAGCATAGGGGAGGTCACCCAAACAGCCTGGACCCAAACCATATAGGGCCTTGCAGGTGAGTAAAAAACCCACCTCGAAGGAGATCCTCTACCTAGCTGGCAGCCAATGCAAGCTGTGCAGGACTGGGATCATGTGACAGGACCTCAGAAGTCCCGTCAACAAGCTGGCCATTACATTCTGCAGCAGCTGCCGGTGCGTAGGACCCCTCCAGTGTCTTGAGATATAGAGTGTTGCAGTAGTCGAGTCTGGATATCATGAAAGCATGCACTAGTGATGGTAGGTCATCAGGAGGGATTAAGGGTTTAATCCGGGCGATATTCCTAAAATGGTAAAAACCAATCTGGGCAAGGGATGACACCTGAGCCTCAAGTGTCAATCTGCTGTCTTGGATCACACCCAGATTTTTCAACCTCACCGATGCCAAAAGAGGTGACTGAGTGTCCTTGAAATACCAAGTGATGTCTCCTGAAGTTTTAGATATATAGGATTTCTATGTAATAGAAATTGATGTATTTGCTTTCAGGTAAAGCACTGCTTTTACATCATACACAATATTATTAGGTAGAAACCATCTAATGAGCATATAGAAAAAATCTTCAGAAATAAAAAGTAACGGGGACTACGTTTAAAAATTATTATACAATGGCAAGAAAATTTCTAGCAACCTGATTGGTTGCTGACCCCTAGACACAGTGATGATATTAGACAATAACATCACTGTATGTAGGGCAGGCACAAAAAAGACTGCATTATCACTTAAGAGTTAATCCCTCCTCAATCCATCAAAAGTGAAGCACACCATCTAGTGACCGTCATGCCCCCCACACCCACCCACCCACCCACACACACACACACACACACACACACACACACACACACACACACACACACTCCATCCCTCGGTCCTCCTATTCCTCCTTCTGTTTTAACACTTACATTATTTTAATCACTACTCATTTTCTTTTGTGACACAGAGCTTCTGTAAGAAAAAGGAGTGAGTGAGTGTGATTCTTCAAAGACAGCGCGTAGCTGTCAGTTTACGCTACAAATCGTGGTCGCTCAGAAATTGTCTTACTCACTATTTGAAAATCGCAGTCGCTCAGAAATCATCTTACTCACTATTTGAAGCTTTACTTAAAAAGTCTTAAGTCATACAACCTTAAAGGAGTGAGTGAGAGAGTGAGCGTTTCTTCAAAGACAGCGCGTGGCTGTCAGTTTATGCTACAAATCACGGTCTTTCAGAAATTGTCATAAACCGCATAAGCTAAGTGAGTGGTGCCATATTTCAAAACCTAAACCGCATCTGCAAACCGTAGCCAATTTACCTGTCTACCTGGTGGAGCAAAAAGGCAGGCAGCAACAAATGAAAACAGTGGCAGGCTGACACAAACAGGCAAAGAGAGACCAAACCAAGATACTGGGTAAACATGTAGCAACAGCTCCACCAGCTGGACAAAAGGGAAACTGTGCACTATTTTTTCAATATGTATACCTACCCTAAGGAAAACTGTGGGGAAAAAACATTTTAAACACATTATTCTCATTTTATTTTAATTTTTCAACAAAGGAGCCATTGTATAATAGCAATAAGGCACTCCAGGGATGTGTGTTATTGTGTAATAACGTCACTCCTGGGGTGGTGGAAGCACTTGGCTTCACCTTGTGCTTCGACCCACTCCAGGAGTGATGTTATTACACGATAACACACACCCTGTTGTGTCTTATTGCTTAATTAACATTTTCTGCCTGTTTTGTGGTGCTACCAGCTGTTTAAGTGGGCCTGGTGTAGATATGATACAGCCCCCTGGGATGCAGTACCTCCCCAAATCCCCACTGGATCCTCTCGCCCGTTAACCAACACAGTGCGACAACAGTTCCCCACAAAACAAACTTATCCCTATATGAGGAGAAACACCTAAACAGTAAATATTAAACTGTAACCTACCCCCAAATCACACATGCACAGTACTTGCTGCCCAGCTGTACTTTTGGGCACTACCCACACCTTGCTAGTACCAGTAATATAACCCCCAAGTCTTCAGTGGGTATTGAGCCATTTAAACATTGTAGACCCAATAAGGTTGCACATGGTTTGCTAGTGTTGCACTTTAAAGAAGTAAGCAATAAGACATGGCACTGTGCTGAGATAATGGCATGTCCTGTGGCATAGCAAGCTTCTGAGTGCCTTCAGCCCTGGAGGTGCAGTTATCCCAACACAATGCTTAAATCCAGAGTGTCTTATTGAACTTATAAAATGGGATTCCTTAATTTAATTGTGTAGATGAATTTAAACAATTATATTAAAATATGTAAAAATCGAAAACTATACTTGCATTTAACAGTAGATATTTCTTTCACCTGCTGGAACTACATGGCATTTTGATTTGCCTAAGAAAGTTTGGCCACATGTGGCATCCATACCTGTAGTTTTTCTGCTTTATGTAGTTTGAACACTAAGCCTTTGAGAAAAAGATTTGCAATGATTTTTACTTATTGTCTTTAAAAGTATTTCTTTTTACTTTCATCAATATTCTTGAGCCAATGTGAAGTTCAGAAGTTTTGTTGGCTGTTGCTGTTTCTCTTCAACTGGCCCCTGCTGCCCATCTGTGTTTCTCTTCAACCAACCCCTACTGCCCAACTTCCAGCATGCTCTATCAATCACTCACTTGCTATCTATCAAAAATAATAGTCTCACTTACGTTCAAAACAAAAGGGAGCTTTCTGCGGCTGCAGGAGGCGTAGCCCTGAAGATGTATTGCTTTGACAAAAGAACTAGCTGCATAATTGCCTTCCAAACAACATGGTAGAATGTTAAAAAGAGTGTCCTCCACTGAAGCCTCATTACTACGCTACCTGTGTGTATGTATGGCAGCTGAAGAGCACTATTTTTCCTCTGGCTTGAGAAGTTAATAAAGCCCTCCTCAGTACTGCCTTTTTTTGCAAGTTGAAACCTCCTTCAGATAGTTGGTAAGACCACATCTGGAGTACTGTGTACAGTTCTGGAGACCCCATCTCTGCAAAGACATAGACAGGGTGGAGGCTGCTCAGTGGAGGACAACCAAAATGATGCAGGGTCTGCATCAGAAGACATATGAAGAAAGACTAAAGGAACTAAAGATTTATAGCCTCGAGGAAAGGAGGGAGAGGGGGGACATGATAGAAACATTCAAATACCTCAAGGGAATCAACAAAGTCCAAGAGGGTAGCATCTTTCAGAAAAAGAGATGTGCAAAAACAAGGAGGCACAATTTGAAGATAGAGGGGGGACAGCTCAGAGGTAATGTGAGGAAGTATTTCTTCACAGAGAGGGTTGTGGATACATGGAACAGCCTTCCTGAGGAGGTCGTAGAGTCAAAAACAGTGGGGGAATTCAAGAATGCATGGGACAGACATAAGGCAATTCTAGTGGGGGGTAGGAGGAAGTAGGCTGTTGGTTAACTAGGATCTGCAACTTATCTGTTAGGTAGGGAAATGGGAAGACTTGGTAGGCCAAGCAGTCCTTATCTGCCATCAAATTCTATGTTTCTATGTAGTGTTTTATGGGCCTTTCCTTTGTTTAAGTTTCAATGATTAAGATGAGCCGTCCCCCCCACACACACAGTAGAACACAGCTGCAAAATGATTAAATTTATCTACAAACACTGTCTTCTATGCAAGGCACCAGCAATTGAATCAAAAGTTCACACACACACACACACACACACACACACACACACACACACACACACACACACACAAATAGAACACAGCTGCAAAATGATTAAATTTGTCTACAAGCACTGTCTTCCATGCAAGACACAAGCAATTGAATCAAATTACACACACACACACACACACACACACACACACACACACACACACACAAACACACACACACAGCAGAACAGAGCGGTGAAATGATTAGATTTGTCTACAAGCACTGTCTTCTATGCTAGACACAAGCAATTGAATCAACACAAACACACACACACACTTATCATGTAGTTTTCCTTTAATTGAACTATCCCCAGTACTGCCTTTTTTTTCAAGCTGAAACCTCCACTATAGTGATCTTTCTGTGCTAAGTTTCAGTGCTTAATTTACAGCCATTTACAAACTGAGAAACTTGTTTTGTTGGTATCCCCTTCCCCACTCATACATAGGTGGCAATTCATTGTTTGTTAATAATGCTGGTTGATCTTACTTGCTTAGGGCAACATAATTAATGTTTGCAATAGTTTACATTAAAAGGATCAAGGAATATAATAACAAATGATGACAAGCAAGATGGCTAAATGAGGATGTGAAGAAAGTGACTCAACAACAATAAAAGCAACAAAAAAGCTAAACATGCAATAAAATATCTGAAAACAAAAGCCATGACATAACCACATGGTCAGACTATGAAACATTTGTAAAGAAACATAAACACAAAAGTAACCATTTCAAAAAGAAAATAATGCAGACAAAAGCAACAGCAAGCAATTGTGCAGTTACATCAATAGCCTAAACAAAAAAAAATGTAAGTATATTAATATTAAAGGGAATACAGAAAAAAATCCAGTGGAGATAGGCAAAGCAGTGTAATGAATATTTGTGTCCCTTATTCAAACCCAGTCACAACTCAGTACCCTGCCCCGTACATTACCAGGAATGCCAACAGAATTAATATAAATACAGACATACTGCAAAAAATTCAGGATAAGAAAATCAGAGTGCAAAGTTTCCACTAAAATGGTGAAATTAAATATTGGGATAATCCATAACCAGGCACCCCCTCAAAATATGTATTTTTTTAAATTAATAAATACAGGTTCAGTATAAATTCTAGAATCACTAAGATTTCAGTCAGCTACATGTCTAACAGTGACTTCAGTGACATAGAGCAGCAGTGATTCATAAAGGGAAACTCAGGTACCCTAAATGTAATCTGTCTCTATGAAAATGTGATCCAATTCCTGGGCAACAATACCTGATAGACATAATTTCTGTTATACCTTTGCAAAACATCTGCCACTGTACCACATTTGGCAGTCATTGAAAAATGTTTCCCTAGCTATTCATTCTTGAATTATAAACAGTAGAAACCAAACCAGCCAAACCATATGAAGAGTCATCACTGTAAGCCTTGTCTATTATGCAGACTGTGATACTCAACAGTTTTAGGGTAAGTTAGTCCATCTTGACTTATTTGTTGCATATGCATCTCAGTTGCTAAGGGGTACTGACCATGTTCACCCTTCCTCAAGCCAAGCTAGCTACAGTATGTCTAGCACTAACACTGATGGAAAGATTATGCCATTAGCAAGAATCTCTTTAAATAGCCTTTTTGGCAAATCAAAACCTCCTCCATAGTGTTTTATGGGGCTTGCCTCTGGCTTGAGAGAAGTTAAAGGAAAACTCCACCCAATGTCCAAGTCTGGTGCCTCTGTGATTTCACTGAAATTGCTAAAAAAAACTATCCTGCGTATTTTGAGTCCCTCCATAGGAGACATCAATAAAGTAAACAAATACTAAGTAAGGATTGGATCACATAAACACAGAAAATCACAAAGCCTACTTAGCCAATGGTTGACCACAGCTACACAATTATTAGATTTGTCTACAAGCAGTCAAGCATTGCCTTCTACACAAGACAAACACACACATGCACACACAGCAGAATACAGCTGCAAAATGATTAGATTTGTCTACAAACACTGTCTTCTATACAACACACAAGCAATTGACTCAAAAGTCCATACAACCCCCACACACATACACACAGCAGAACACAGCTGCAAAACACAAGATACAAACAACTGAATCAAAAGTCAATAACATGTTGGTCAAAATGGGGGGAGCAGGATTTTAGGCAAAGTGATACCATTTCTATTTAGTCTGCAGGTAGCAATAACTGCTGCTGAGATAAACTGATGTGCCCCTTGCCATGCAGGTGGGGAGGGGTGCAGTGTTAAGTAGCATTGTTGAGGAGAAATCACAAATGTGTTTTTAAATAGATGTTCTCCATGTTGTTTCCAGACCAGTTTATAGAAACCATTCTAATTCTGCATATATTATTTAATTCATGGTCTACTGTAACAAACTATAAAGTGCTGCTCTATTTCTGCTACTTGATACTGGTAAAAAAAGCTGAAAGGGACTGAGGGATAGCAACAGGAGTGCAGACACAACTACTTTAAATAGTGACATGCTTACACACACACACACACACACACACAGCAGAACACAGCTGGCTAAAGTACTAATATTTAGGAAACTTATTAATTATGCTGTACATACCCTAAGACTCAAAGTGTGACTCCTCTGGCTGCCATACTCTCTCTTCTGTGGTTAATTTGAAACAAAAAAACAATATAACAAGACACTGGCCTCCAGCAGGAGTTATTAAACATTAGAGCAAAGTGCACTCTGGGACAATTGTCTGGGACAAGATGCAATAAAAAAACAGAATAGCAGGTTCCAGGGGGCATAAAACTACCAGGAATGTTAGAAAAAAACTCCCCCTTCCCACTCATTTACAGGTGTCAATCAATGTATCTGCTAACTATGCTGGTTGGTTTTTCTTGCTTCCCTCATAGTAAGAATGTAAAACTACATTTGTATTATTTTAAATGACTGATAAAGTGGCATGTCCAATTTGCATCAATTGGGGATGAAGCTGTATCCCTTTAGCTGTGTGGAGTAATTCTCTTGGCACCAGCTGTAAGAGACATCATGCATGTAAGAATGGGTGAAGCCAGGAATTTTAAACTTGTACTCTAGATGAGAGATGATGGAACTGTTGCCTATGGGGTAAATACTCAGGAAGTTAAGTATATATTTTCTAGAGGAAAGGAGGGAAAGGGGAGACATGATAGAAGCATTCAAATACTTCAAAGGTATCAATAAGGTACATGAAGGTTAAATTTTACTGAGAAAGAGATGTTGATGCACAAGGGGCATGATATGTAGCTAGAAGGGGGAAGATGTAAAGGGGATACAAGGATACTTCTTCAGAGGTAGGGTGGGGAACATGTGGAACAGCCTGCCAGCAGAGGTAATGGGTACCAAAATGGTTACAGATTTCAAACATGCATGGGATACACATAGGAGGACCTTGGTAACAGGGCTGGAGCACAGTGGGGGAGGGGGGGTTAAGGCTGGAAATCAGTTATGGTACATGACATAACCACATTGTCAGAATATTAAGCATTTTAAAATAAACATAAATGCAAAAGTAACCATTTCAAAAATAAAATAGAACTGCAGACAAAAGCAACAGCAAGCAATTGTGCAGTTACATCAGAACCCAAACCAGCCAAACCATATGAAGATTCATCACTGTAAGTCTTCTGTATTATGCAGACTGTGACACTTAACAGTTGTAGCTTGAGTTAGCACATCTGGACTTATTTGCTGCATATGCATCTCAATAGTGAAGGTGTCCTGACCATGTTTTCCCTTCCTCAAGTCAAGCTAGCTACAGTATGTCTAGCAATAACATGGATGGAGAGATTATGCCATAATTTCACAAGAAGTTAACATTTTAAAAAGCTAGTGCTGTAGACTGAGCAGCAGCTTGTGTAGGTGAATCATCATGTTAGCCAAGATATGTTCTGGTTGTGTTCCATAAGGCTAACTAGTGGGAGCAGTAGGGGAAAGGGATAGAAATCTAAAATAGAACTGTTTAACCCATTTGCGATTTAAGGTTGCATGACGGAAATGTTGCTTCCAGAACTGGACACCATATTCCAAATGAGGCCTCACCAGTGATCTACACAATTGCATTACCACCTCCTTCCTTCTGCTGGTAATACCTCTCCTTATGCACCACAGCATTCCACTGGCTCTCCTTACAGCTTTGGTACATTGTTTAGCCATCTTTAGGTCATCCAATATGATTTCCCCAAAATCCCTTTCCATTTTGATGACCATCAGCCTCCCTGTAATCCTTCCCTGGGTTCCTGCAACCCAGATGCATGATTTTGCACTTTTTGCATCAAATCTCAACTGCAACATTTTGGACCATTCCTCTAGTTTTCCTAGGTCCCTCCTTATTTTTTCCACTCTTCCCAGAGTGTCCATCCTGTTGCAGATCTTAGTGTAATTCACAAACAGGCACACTTTCCCCTCCAAACGCTCTGCAATTTAATTTGTGAAGACATAAAATAGGACTGGGCCCAGGACTGATCCCTGTGGCACCCTGCTGGTCACACTCCTTTCTTTTGACCGAGCACCATTTACCATGACTCTCCATCTTCTATCATTCAGCCAGTTCCTAACCCAGTTTACCACCTTGTGACCCACTCCTAGGCTGCCCAGCTTGTTTGCAAGTCATACGTGGAATGGTATCATAGGCCTTACTAAATGCAATTCATGTTTATGTTTAAGCCCATGAAACACCCTTATCAAGTTAATGGCATTTGCAGCCGTAGTGGCACTGCCAGAATTTGTTTAACTTTAGTCATATAAATGCTGTTTCTTTACTAACCACTTGCTGCCCACTCACTCGTTAACCCCACTCACTCTTCCATTTGGCCACCTCCCCTTACCACTTACTTGGCCTCCTGTCCAGCCATACACTGTTGGAGGAAACATTCAAAAGAAAGACATGCTGAATAAATAAAATGGCAGAGTAGTGAGAAGAGAAACTTTTTTTTGGTTAATGATTTAGGGTTATAAGAGGGCCACTTCAACTTGAAACACCAACACCGAGAATTATTGGTGATGTAGTTGTCAGCATGTTACCCTCTGTGGCACAGTGTTAGTCATGAAAGTACTTCTGCTCTCATGACATTCAATTGCACCTGCACAATTAAGGCTACTGTAGTTGGTGACCTACATACTTAGAAAATGTTATTGAACAGTGGTAGTACTTTTTTATATTTTTATTGAATAAAAGAGCTCAAATGTGTTTTAGTGTGATATTACTGTGAAATGGATTTGTTATGAGTGGCTCTGCGACTGTGCTGTCTTTCTGAGTGGGGAGACATGATGTAGCTCTCGGCATGCTATGGAGCTGAGCAAAACAATAGCTGATCAAAGAAAAATATTGTAGTATAGTATTGAGATATGAAATGGATGTGTTTGTTTATGCGGTGAAGTCAGAAAGGGAAAAAAACACATAAGTGGTCATTTAGGACACCTGCCTCTTTTGCACTGTTTAATTTGCTTGTTTACAGAGACAAAATGGCTGTCAAACACTTTTTGTAAAGTTCTATACCTGCATATTGACTTGTGATAAGGCTACACACCAGGATGATCATGTGTTGTGCTGTATTAATGCATGGTTAGGGTATCAGTTTTAGTTAACAGAGTTTATGGAATTTTTGTATCCATTTTATAATGAAACAATATTTTACATGTCTGCAAACAAAGCCAAAAGGCAGAATTCAAAGTGGGTATTTATAATCCTGGCTGGATGGCCTAGTCCATTAAAATATTTCTCAGTCAACAAGCAAACAACAGTAGTAGTGTGCAGGGACAAACACTGAATTATTCATGCTTTCCACAAACCAACGGGAACCCCTTAGGTGCACAGGTTGTCATGGTGCAGCAGTGAAGCCTCTTCTGGCTGATTCAGCCTCTCTCTCTCTCAGGGTGAAGACCTCTGGTCTTGGCTTGTGAAAAAGGCTGTCCTCCGCAGGTAAAGACAGTCATTTCTTGACCTCTGCATTCAACAGATGATCTTTCTCTTTGTACAGGACTGCTCAGCTTGTGAACCTTGAACCACATCTGATCAACACACCATGTTCTGGCATCCAATCCCTAGTGTGTTGTGAGTCACTGGGTGGCTTCCAAGACACAGAGCTGTGCTATTACATTCAGGCTCTGCAAAAAGCACAGCATTTCTCTGAATCCCATTAGAGTAGCTCCAGGGCGGTTCACTCTTGAGGCAGTATTCCTGACTTTTATAAGCCTTTCAGGCCATGCTGTATAAGGACACGATTACCACATTTTCAGTAGCATTCAATTTGCTTGGTCTCTTTCTCTCTCTCTGGCAGATGCATGGTCTGTCTCTTCCAGCTATCAGCTGCAGTTCACTCCAGTTTGTTCCTCACTGACATCACATGCAGACTGCCTCAGGTCTGGAACAGTTCTTGCTGTTCACTGGTGAATTTCTACTGTCTGTTGGTCCATGGAGCTGTTAATTATTTAGGGGAAAGGATTGATTGCTAAATTCCCAGGTGAATTAGGCAGCCCTTTTGAAGCATGCAGCCGAAATTGAGAATTGAACCATACCAACACAAGTGTCCTGCTGACTACACCAGGTGAGGCATGCAGTTGAAATTGAGAACTGAACCATATCAAGATCAGTATCCTGCTGACTATGCCAGGTGAAGCATACTGTGTTAGCTAGTTTGTTGAACTATGCTGGCAAGTGGTTTGTGGGTAAGGCAATTCTTTGACTATATGGCTGCATGAAATATTCACAAAAATTGAGTAGCAGGAGACACTGCTCATGAAAAGGGCCATTTTGTTCAGCAATGACACCACAGAGATCAGTACAGCAGAAGGAGATGCAAATCGCAAAAGTTTGTGGAGCTTTAGCTTCACACTTTTAAATCCCTTAGAATGTTCTTTCGTAAATCTTGGGAATTTAGTATTGTACTAGTTACACTATTGGCAACTAAAAGATTGAAAAATACACAAAAAGAAAAAAAGAGATTTGGAGAATAAACTGGGGTCTCTCCTGGCTGGGGACACAAGGAATGAGGAATCGAAAATATATAAATACTAAGTGTGGATAAATTAAAGTTACTTTCATAGAATGTAAAGGGAGCAAGGCATAGGGTAAAAATAAGGAAAATCATTTTTGTAAAAGAAAAACTATTGACATACTCCTGATGAAAGAAACACATTTTCTTGAAAAAGACTATAGATATTTTAGAAACTTATTTAGGACTAAAGGAATATATACATCTTTTTCCTCCAATGCCAGAGGTACAGCAATACTAATAAAACTACTGTTAATGTTGCAGTTATAGACATTTATATAGATCAAGAAGGGAGATACTCAGTCATCAGTATTAAGTACTATTCTCAGATATTTACTATAACTATGCTCCCAATGAAGAGAAATCCACAATTTGTTGTCAGATTTTTTACTGACCTAGCTCAATTTCCTGCACCATATATCATAATAGGAGACTTTCATTTAACCTTAGGACAGATAGGAGCCCTGGAACAACTGAAAGAAAACAGAGAACAGTAGGTACAGTAATCAACTTCATAGAAGATCTGAACTTAACTGAGCCTTTTAGAGAAAAATATCCAAAACAAGAAATGTACTCATATTATTCAACAGTACATAAAACTCATTCGGGTATAGATTTCTGTTTGATTTCAAAAAATATGTTATATAGTGTACAAGATATTAAATATGGAGCTATACGCACAGTATATCAGATCACAATCCACTAAAATGAATCATCCATATGGATACACAAAATGAAAAAAAAATTGGAGATTTAATCACAAATTACTGAATGACACTATTTTCAATAAATTGATGAAAAAAGAAATGATAGAATTCTGGGTAAACAACTCAATAGGCACAGTACCTTAAGAATCATATGGGATTCCTTAAAGGCTTACATGAGGGGAATATGTATTTCATATTTATCACAAAAAAAAAAATAAAATAGATGTCATAACACTGAATCAAATAGAACAAGACCCTAAGTTGCAGATGTAGAAATTCATTTTATTCAGTCAATGGCAGAAGAAGATTTAGCAAGAGTTTTGGTCTTAAGAGACAAGTATATACTGAAATAATGGTAACATGGGCCAAAGCGGTGCTGATGAGGGCTAGATCCCAGTATTACTTCTTGGCGGGAAAATCTGACAGACTATTAGCATTACAAATACAAATGGAAAAAGCTAATAATACAATCAATACAGTAAAAAATTATCACAGCCACACTATATATTATCCAAAAGGCATAAATGTAACATTTGTCATAATAACAATGAAATAGAAGGTTTCTTGAGAGAAGGGAGAAAACACTTAATTTCACTGTACGTTGATGACGTACCCATATATTCAAAGGATGTACAGAAAACAATAGTAGCTTTACTTAATTTAATAAATACGTTCCCTTAATGCTAAGAAAATGGTTTCCATGTGTTTGGGCACATGACAGAGGCTCTTTATACTCCCTTCGCTCCCCACCTTCCTCACCCTTGATGGGGGGAGAATTGATGATGTACCCTGATTTAAGTATCTCGATGTCTGACTTGACCACCACCTTGGTTTTTCTCAGCACATAGATGCCATGTACAAAAAACTCCACCCTAAGCTTGGTGCACTTTATAGGAACAAAAGCTGTATCCCTATATATGCCTGCCAGGATGCGATAACTAAAATGATCCTCCCCAATTTTGATTATGGTGACTTAGTCCATAGTGCTACACCTAAATCCACCCCGGCCAGACTGGATTCCCTCTTCCACTCTTTTTGCCATTTTGCCCTGGTCTGCCCCCCCCCCAGACTCACCACTATTCTCTGTACATTGATCTCTCCCTCCCTTCCTTGAATGACTGTTCCACCTGGACTCACCACTGTTCTCTGTACATTGATCTCTCCCTCCCTTCCTTGAATGACTGTTCCACCTGGACTCACCACTGTTCTCTGTACATTGATCTCGCCCTCCCTTCCTTGAATGACTGCCATCTCATCCACTGTGCTTCCTTCATTTCTCAATTCTGATTGGCTTCACTCCCTCCTTACCTCAGCTCTATCCTCTCCCCTATGCCCCCCTTCACGTACCCTCTTTGTAACTCAATTTATCATTCTCTTTTGCTCCCCTCTTGTAAATCCCTAGCTGGCCAATCTGGTTTCTTCTTCCACCTTCCTATTCTTTGTAGTGCAGTTCTACTAACAATTTGCTCTGCCACTTCCAAACACTCTCTTTCCTCTCTTCTCCAAGGCCACACTTCTCCCTCCTGTAAATGTCCTTAGCCCCATTGCCCTACACTTCTGCTAATCTTCTCTGACCTTTGTGCTTCACTTTCCTAGTAAATCTCTTTTAAATAAGTAAAATAAATAAAAATAAAATTCTCAGAAGTCTCAGGTTATAAAATAAAGAAAAAATTAAAATACTTCCATTTAGAACATATTTTTTGGATCAGAATATGCCATCTATTAATGACATGCCAGTACGTACAACATTTAAGTATTTAGGGGTAGTAATCTCACAAGAAAAATCAAAATTATTTGAATTAAATTATAAACCACTCTTACAAAAGATATTTAAAGATCTTAATAAATGGATCACACTCCCATTAACTTAAATGGGAAGAGTAAATATAATAAAAATGAATATCTTGCCAAGATTACTATTCCTATTTCAAACTTTACCAATATGGATTACAAAACAAAATAAAAAACAGTTAAAGGAAAACTCCACCATCATATTTTCTAAATGTTATTTGTTCCCATGTCAATAGATAACTCTTTCCATGTAGCTGTTAAGGATGTATGCAAATGTTTTAGTCTGTTTTTACAGTTCATACTAGGCCCTGTGACTGCCTTGGGAGTCTCCATTTCATGGTTGTTGAAATCACATTGTCATTGAGAGCTGCATTAGCATATATGAACATGATGTCAGATCACCCATTTATACCATGTATCTTTATGCTGAAAGAACAAATACCCAGCAAAATCTCTAAGGAAACTCATAAACTGAGGAAAGTTTAAGGGAAAAAAATCTGCATTATAACTCAGACAGTTTGAAAAGCTCACTGAAGGTAAATGTGCTATTCCACACCTTTTTGCAGCCTGTTTCTTTTAAGACTAATTAAGCAGGCAGGCATACTGGAGAGTTTAAAGGATGATTATGCATCATGTTCTCATATGCTTATGTAGCTGTCAGGGACAATGAGATTTCAACAGCCATGAAATGGAGACTCCCAGGGCAGTCACAGGGCCTAGCAGGAACTGTAAAAACAGACTAAAACATTTGCATGCATCCTTAACAGCTACATGAAAAGAATTGTCTATTGACATGGAAACAAATAACATTTAGAAGATATGAGGGTGGAGATTTCCTTTAATGAAATAGAGGGGAAAATTAAGATTTTCATATGGCAAGACACAAAACCTAGATTGGCTCTTTAAAAACTATATGGACCAGTGGAAAGGGGAGGACTTGGACTCCCAAACTTGCAGTGGCACTATTATGCAGCACAAACCTTCATTCTGTCAATCACCCCCACAGCTCCCCTTGTAAACAGACCCCACTTTCCCAACTACCCTCCAGCCTCTCTGTTTTCCCTTCCTAGTCGCTTTGCCTTTCTTTGTTTCCTTATCTCCTTCTCTCCACCCCTCCCTTCCTCTTCCCCTCCCTCCACGTATTTCCTACTCCAATTACAAAACTCCTAAACTTCACTATTTCATCCTTGCCCTCCTCCTTCTTTCATCAGGGAACATCCACCCCAATCACCCCAACCCTAGCCCTATTTCTTCTCCTACCCTGGCTCCTTACCCAAATAGCATGTCTCCAAACCCCACTTCTACTACAACCCTCCCTAATGGGTTGAAGCTCCTCCACCTGAACATCTGCAGCCTGCTACCTAAAATTGACCTATTACAAACTCTTATGATTTCACTCACCCCTGACATCCTAATTATTACTGAGACATGGCTCAAAAAAAGCACCCCTGACAGTGACATTGCTATCACTGGGTAGTCCATCTCCAGACAAGATCGATCGGATCATGGAGGGGGGAGTGGCCATGTATATCCTGTCCTCACTGCAGTTTACTACCACCCTATCTACCTCCATCCCAGCTACCTATGAAATCCTTGTCATTTGCATTACCCTTCCTTTCTCAATCCCAGTCTTTGTGGCTGGCATCTATTGCTGACCAAGCATTCAACCCTCGGTCACCTCCCGCTCACAATCTGGTGAACTTTTTATAATGGATGACTTGAATCTAAATTGGTTGTCTCCCAAGTTAAACAAGCTACACAATGATGTCAGTGCTCTAAACCTCACTCAACTTATACCTGAGCCCACATGCCCTAATCCCAAAACACAAAACCACATCCTGCTTGACTGGTCATTCACAACCCACCCACACCTCATCATTAAATCTGGTCTCCTCCCTGATGCCTTTAGTGACCACAACCCCTTTTTCATTGTACGAAAGGTTCATCGCCCCAAACCTCCCCCTAAAATCATACAGCTCCAGTCCTTTAAATCCTTAGACCTTACCCCAATCACACTGTACTCGCTTCCACTGACTGGGCCCCCTCTCCACTGCCATTTCTGTTGACCAAGCACTTGACTATTTTAAGGATAAATTCATTGCCACTTGGAATGCCTTTGCTCCTTTCAGAAGGACCAGAGTCCATGGGCTTCACCTCCCCTGGATCACCCCCGAACTACTGGCCTGCTTCAGGGAGCATGACCAGATTTGGAGAAAACAGAAATCTACTAAACATCCAAATGACTATGCCAAGTTCAGAATGCTATGCAATTCATGTTCTAAAGCTACTAGACTGGCTAAGCCTGATTATTTCAACTCCTCATTCCTGACTAACATTAACTCTCCATCTAAATTCTGGAAGGTAGTTCATACCCTTTTCTCTCCCACTCTCCCCCTCCTCCTCCAGTTCTCAAAATAAATAACTTCCTCATTTCTGACCCTGGCTCAGAGGCCAATGAATTTAATGCCTACTACACCTTGTGTGCCACGTCTCTTCTTAATTCCCTCTCCCCATTGCCACCAACTAACTTCAGCCCTTCGCCTCAGCCAGTGCCTATCCCTTCCTCATTTTCCTTTTGTACTATCTCCTCTGATGATGCTCTTAATGCTCTCCTATCCCTCAACCCCTCTAAAAGCTCCTCACCAGATGAGCTTGATCCTAAACTTCTCTACCTTTCTGCTCCTGCAATTGCTTATCCTATCGCCCTAATCCTTAACCTGTCTTTTATTTCTTCCCAAGTACCCTCATCCTGGAAACATGCTGTAGTCCTTCCTGTTCCCAAGAATGGTGACACATCCACTTCTGGCAACTATCGTCCCATTTCCCTCCTTCCTACCCTTGCCTACCCTACCCTTGCCAAACTTCAAGAACATTTATTTCTTTCTCAACTATCACCCTTCCTCTCTGATTCCTCCTTTTTCACCCCTTTCCAATCTGGTTTTCAGAAGAACCACTCAACAACCATCTCCTTCCTCAGGCTTACGGACTCCATCCTTTCAGGGATGGACAATGGCCTGATCACCTCAGCCATCACCAGCATCGTATCAATTAACTCTTACAAAACACTAGCTATCTCTAAATTAAAAGACATATGTAGGTGCTACTAGGCTCCCAATGTCAAGTCAACTTCCTAGGTACCAACTGGCCCTCTGCTTATTAAGCTGAAATGTGCTGCATAATTTAGGGCAAGGTTAAAGCTGGAATGTACTGCATATATAGCATAAGGACTTCTATTGTGTATACCTCTTGTATTATATATTTTTTCTTTGTTGTTCTACATTTTATATCTCCTGTCTATGTAATTGTGAACTGTATGTGTATGTGCCTCAGGACCTCCTTGTGAATGAGCTTGCTCAACTGAGTCTTTCCTGCAATAAACTTGAACTTGAATCTTTGTTGACCTAGCCAAAGCTTTCAACACTGTTTCCCATCCCCTGCTTCTTGATTCACTTTCCTCAGCTGGCCTTGCTTCATCAGCCACCAACTGGATTAAATTCTATCTCATTGGCAGGATCCAATCAGTGAGAATCCTTGATTCCATCTCCCCCCATCAACACTGGTGTCCCTCGGGGCTCAGTACTTGGTCCCCTACTCTTCTCCATTTTCCCCTAATGATCTTCCCACAGCCTACTCATCCTCTTCTATCCACATGTATGCTGACTATACTGTTTTATACAGTTCCGGCCAAAACCCTGCTGCTGTGCAAACCAGCTTACAGCATGACTTCAACCAAGTTCAGCTCTGGTTTGCTTCTCACCAGCTTTTTTTAAACACCAAGAAGACAGTCTCAATGACCTTTGGCACCAGGCAGAGACTCTCTAGGCTCCTGGCCCTACCCACCTTCCACACCCTTGATGGGACCATCTTGGAGGACACCTCCTCATTTAGATATCTAGGGGTTTGGCTGGACCAGCACCTCAACTTCTCTGTGCACATTGATGCTATCCTGAAGAAACTGCACCCCAAGCTTGGTGCTCTGTACAGGAATTGTAGTTGCATCCTGCTGACTGTGATGCACGACATTGTCCAGAAGATGATAGTCCCCATCTTTGACTACTGTGATGTAGTCTATGGTGCTGCTCCCAAATCTTCCCTGACCAAGTTGGACACTGTCTTTAACTCCTTCTGCCACTTTGCTATTGACTCCCCTTCCTGCTCCCACCACTGTGAACTCTATCGCTCTCTAACCTTCCTTCCTTCTTCTATCTCACAGACGCATCTCTCACTATGCCAAACTAACCTCCAAATTCTGGTTTGGATGGCTACCCTCCTATCTCTCATCCTCTCTCTCTCTACTCCACCTCCCCCCACCCACTCTTTTCAGATCAAATGGCGCCCGCCTTTGTGATTCACGCTCCACCCTCATCGGTCAGACTGGGTTCACCCATCGTTTCCCTAAAATCTGGAATTCCCTCCCCCCTGAAATACAACACTCCTCCTCCAACTATTCCCTTACCTCTGCCTTACACAATTATCTTTCTCTCAGCTGTTCCTGCTTTAACCCGCCTTAATACCTATCCCCAGTTTCTGCCTTCCTACCATGACACCCCCCCCCGGCAGAGTTCTCAACATTCTGAAGGTGGAAATCAGGAAATGGCTACCGTTCTCCTCATATTCAGTTCTTGCCTCTCCCCCTCTCTTCTCCACCTACCCTTCTGGGTCACCAGTGTGCACAACCTAACCCCATACTTTTTACTCCAACAGCACTTGCATACTACCTCGGGCCTGCTCCTGGTACACTCATGCAGTATAAATGGTTCTATAGCATTATTACTGTTTTGTACATTTATATGTTCTTTTGTATGATTTTGGATATGTATTGTAATTTAACCAATGTTCCACTACTGTTTATTGTACAATAACTTGTGTTCTAACTGTTGCACAATCTTACAATGTTGTATTGTTTGTACTACCCACATACTATTTTAACTGATCATCCTTCACAACCCTGTGTAACTCCTTCCCCCAGGTTGTGCTGTGAGATGAGCAAATTGTTGTTCAGTGTGCCCTCCTGGTGAAACATTTCAATAAATAAAAATAAAAACAAACTGAACAGATCAACAGATGCTTCAAAAGAGAGGAGATTCCAAGTTGGGCCAAGATAGAAAGGAATTGGTTACAGTATAAAGACTTATCTGGAATACTATAGTGAGACTTAATAAACAACAATCTAGTTAATACCTGTTTGTCGACTGCAAAATAGTTTACAGTCAAGAAAGATATAAAGCACAATTTGATCAGGTATGGGAACCCTACCTGCAGTTCCTGAGTAGAAATAATTGTAGAGGAACAACCTGAATTACTCCCTTAAAGCATTCCTTATGAAATGAACAACATAAAATGAAAAAAAAGGGAACCCCCAACCAGGAAAGGCAGACCCCTCAAAAAAGGGACTGGGAATATGATAAGCAGCCAAAATATCCCTGAAATGAAATAGGGTAATAAGCTATGTTCTGATTCCCAATATAAAAAAAAATTAAATTAAAAAAATCCTTTAGCATGTTACACTAAAATAACTTTAATACTCCATAAATATTACTGTAACAATACTCTATAAATATTACTGTAACCTCTTAAGTACAGTGGTGCCAGCCATGATGCAACTTGATATCTTGCAGTCAATGATATGTCACATACTGCATGATAAAAGGATTTTATTGCCTTTGAATTATACTCTTCCCTGCAGCATGCTGCAGCATAATGCAGATTTACTGTAGTAAAACTTCAAGGTACTGCGTTGCATCCTGGCTGGTGCTGTTGTACTCTATAAATAATACTGTTATCTTCTAAAATCACTCTAAAATGTTTAGAACTCATATTTTTCAAATTGTGTTTCATCACGCAACAGTGTCACAACAGAGTCCATGTGGAGGCATTGGGCACCATAGATGATTTGGTAGAGAAGCAGAGAAACATATGGTATGAGCACATGCTTTCCATTGGCTGGCTTAAGGAACTGAAATTTTACCAATAGCAAAGGACCAGAACCACTATGTGTCACAAAATAAAACAAAACAAAACAACAACAACAAAAAAAAATACAAAACCAGGAATGAGAGCACAACAATTTGTATTCCATGTGTTTAGCCTCTGGGCCATCACCAAGGACCCTGGGAGACAACTGTAGCACTTGTATTTCCCAAAGAACTCAACAAAATAAGGAGCTTTCAGGTCATCATCATGGACCCCAGGATGGAACCTGATGAGCTGGATGTTGCAAACTGAAGAACCTTTGGATCTTCATCGCTGACCACTGGAAAGGACCTGTCAAAGCACTTGATAAAAACTTGCTGAACCTCTGGGTCAGCACCATATACACTGGGAAAGAATTTTAAGAACTGCATCCTGATAAAGCTGAAGACTTGGAACACTTCTAGGGTGCCAACCTTGGGAGTACATTTGAAAAACCTGTAAAGGAAACCCTAACCCCACTGGGTGATGGATCCTTATCTGTGAACAGGTGTGGTTTCCTGCACTGCCTAGCTCACTGTTAGGGAGGGGTTGTCCTGATGAATCTGAAGAAAGCAGGGACAAGGAATTCCTTAGTTGACTACACTATTCCTATCTGACGACTGGCCTCATCTTGTCAGTGTGCAGTCAGATAGATATCTTAATGCTTCTGGGTCATGCACCTCCTGGATATTCCTTGATTTGGGCATTGCCTTGCCTTAATCCAACTGTCTGGTTTTTACTTTCACTGGAGTTGTCCTGTGCCTTCTCTTTAAAAGCCACTGATGCCCCAAGATGAACCTTCAAAAACTATAATATTTGGGTACAAGGGAGCTTATAATTCTGATTAAATCTGTATTTTTTATCCTCATTATTTAGTTCTGTGGTCATATGCACAAAAACAGAACAGTTGTTTCTTGAGGGTTCATCAGCTCCTATTGCTTCTTTCCAACTTGATGTCATAGTACTTTCTTGTGACATCAAATTTACTCTCATGGCAACAGAATGTGATGCCACAACAGAGCATTATAATTTCAAGTAGGGAATAAGCTCTAGAGGCAGATGAACTCTAAAGGATACAGATCTTGTTTTTGTGGGAATTTCCTCAGTAATGAATAATGGAGAGGAGAAATCTGTAGAAGATGTATGAAATTCAGGCTGAATTGTGACTAAATATTATGTTTTCCAAAGTATTCCCCAAGGTGTCAGTTGCTCTTTAAACTTCTGGGCAGACACTATAGCTATTTATAATCTGGGGTAAGCTTGCAGAGGCAGGTTACACTGAGGCTACATTGATGGGCTATAGTTCTCCCTATCTGAGGTAGGCCTGCAGAGATGAGTTACTTAGGGGAGTGCTACTAGTTGGGTGGAATGAGTCTCTAAGTGAAGGAGAGTGAAGTTAGTACATACAGTAGGAGCACACATAGAAGGGAAGGTGGACAGTACAAGACTGCTAGGAAGCACAGTTAGGGTTTGGTCAAGAAATGACTGGAGGTAAGTAAAATGTACAGGTAACACGAGAGTAGGAGCAGGTTGGCGTGTTGTACAGGATGAGGGGCAGCAGAATTCTTGTGGACAATGTGGTACATGGGAACTGCCCAGTGTGTAGGAGGCTACACTTTACATAATGGAAGAAGTAAGGATGCTAAAGTGGGAACTGGGAACGTGGGGGGACAGATCAGACCATGTCAGAGAAAAAGGAGTAATGGGACTGAACAGGAGGGACAAATAATCTGTAGTGAGACAGCAGGGGTTGGTGAGGCCCAGACTCACTGGATCCCTTTAACCCAGAGGGAGAGGAAGCCTAGGGAGGGGAGATAGAGTAGTGTGGGAAGGAGAAGGGGAGTTAAATAGGGGGAGGTAGAAGGGGATGCACTAACTGGGGTATATCAATCTGGAACAGATTCCAACTACTGAGTAATATAGGGGGGACTAAGGTGGGAAGCAAGGAAGGGATGTGGGTCAACTCAAGGAGGGGATCAGAGGAGATTATATGAGTGGAGGGGGATAGAAGGAGTAGTGGCAGGGGAGTCTTGAATATAAACAGGAGTCAGAAGGGGAGTAGAGAGGAAGGGGAATGAGAAAATAAGGGAGAGCAGAGTGCAACTAAGGAGGGGGAAAAATGGAGGGGAACTGAAAAAAGTAGAGGGGAAGGCAGAGGACTGAATACATCAAGGAAGGGGATAACATGCTGCACAAATAAGAAGGGTAGGGGAAAATAGGCAGATGGTAACATGTGAGCAGATGGAGAGAATGGTGGTATCAGATGGGGAGGAAGGGGGAAGAAGTAAGGAAACTAAGAAAACAATAGTGCCAGCAGGGAGGGAAAGAAGAGATGGGGAAAGAGGCGGCAGGGTTGTAGTACTGGGAGACTCAATTGTAAAAGGGGTGAGATGGGAGAGGAGGGGGGAGCCTAACCAAAGCAGGAGGGTGGTCTGTATGCTGAGAATGAGGGCAGAGCAGGTGTGCCTGATGACAGGCTCACTCACTCAGGGGTAGGAGGACCTCATGTAATAGTACATCTAGGGACAAGTGACCTGCTGGGATGTGAGGTGGGTGTAGGTCAGGAGAGGTCCAATGCAGTGGGGTGGAGCTGTAGGGAAGTGGCTAGGTCAGTAGCCTTCTCAGAAGTACTACCAGTGCCAAGGGCCAGCACAGCAAGAAAGTGAAAAATAGAAGGCTAACATAACAGTTGGCTGAGGGAGTGGTGCAAGGAAGAGGGTTTGTGGGTATAGGGAACTGGGAGGGTACCTGAAACAATAAAACACTCTATGCACCAGATCAGCTGCATCTAAGTAGAAGAGGATCTGAGGTACTTTTGAAAAAAATTGGGGATTATATATGCATAAGCCTAAATTTAATTTGAGAGGTGGGGCAGAATGGGTCATTGCATCCAGTGTCTCCAGGAAGAGGGGCCAACTATGCCCTCCCCAGATTGAATTGGCGGTAGAAACAGAGAAGGAGTGGAGAGAAGAGAGAGGTGGGGGCAGGAAGGAGGGATTCTAAATGAAGGGGCTTTCAGGAACAATTCATAGGGAGAATGAATAAAGGGAGGGGGCAGAGTGACCATAGGGGAACTAAGGGTTGAGGAGGGACGAGGGGGGAGATAAACACATGAGGAGGAATGGGGGAGGTAGCCTGGCATAGGAAGGGAGAAGCACAAAGTCATGATGGAGGGTTGTGTCCCTTAATGCTAGAAGGATAGGGAACAAGATAGATGACCTGCAGGCACTGGTGGCAGATGGGAAAGTGGATATAGCAAAGGTCACCAAGACTTGGGCTACTGAACCATGACTGGGACCTCTCTATTCCAGGGTATAAGCTATACAGAATGGAGAGGGAAAGGGGAGCCATAGCAATCTATATTAGGGAGGGCATTACTACAACAAGGGAGGAGACTGGAGAAGAGGAAGTAGAGTAACTGTGGGTGCAACTACACACAGCAAAAGGAAGAAAGGTGAGTCTAAGTGCACTATGTAGGCCATCCAACCAAGAGGAGGAGGAGAAGGGAATTGTGTACCATGATCAGGGTAGCAGTGAGTAAGGGTGAGGTTGTAATTGTGGGAGATTTCAATCTGCCTTGGGTGGACTGGATGGTCCCATCCATGGCCTGTGCCAGGAGCTAGTCAATTCTTGATGTCAAAAGAGTGAGTTCTTGGTTCAGACGGTAACTGAGCCCATAAGAGAAGGGGCCATCCTGGATCTGGTACTAACGAATGGGGAGCATGTCCAAGACATCATGGTGGAGGAGTCATTGGGGGCAGCGACCATAGAATGGTCTGCTTCAGACTGGACATGGTTAAGAAGCCTACAAGTACTTAGACAGAGGGAATTAGATTTCAGAAAGACAGATTTCAGAAAGATGGGGGAGGTGCTAGGGGGATCTATAGCTAGCCTCAGAGAAGCTATGGGAGTGGATTAGAAATGGTCCATCATCAAAGAAGGAATAGCAGTTGCCACAAACAAGTGTGTCAGACAGGTGGGGAAAAACTCCAAGGCCAAGAAACCAACTTGGTTTGATAGAGATGAGGCCCAGGCAGTTAGGGAGAAGAGGGATATGTACAGGAAATTCAGGAAGACTCAAAGGGATGAAGAAAGGGTGAAATACTTAGTGAAGGTAAGGATGCAGGTAAGATAGTCAGGCTAGCTGAGGCCAGAAAGAAGTTGCAGATAGTGGAGGGGATCAGGAGTGGGGATAAAGCCTTTTTCCAGTACAACAGGGAAAAAGGGACAAAATAGTGGAATAGTGAAGCTAAAGAAAAGGTGGGTGGTGGGTGAAAAGTAGTACAGAGAAGGCAGAAGTATTGAATAAATACTTCTGTCTTGTCCTTATGAAACAAAAAGATGACCTGTGCCATAGGGAAGGAAAAAGAGGGAGGTGGGAGACGGGAGAGTGGCAGGGCAGATGATGCAGATGAAAGGATGAAAAGAGGGCTCATAGCCCTCAAAGTTGATATTTCTCCAGGACTGGATAGTATTCACCAGAAGGTGTTGGGGGAACTGGCAGAGGACCTTGTCGGTTTAATGGAGGATCTGTTCAACTGCTCACTGGATATGGGGGTGGTGCCACAGGAATGGAGAAACACACACATGGTGCCATTTTACAGATGTGGGTGTAGAGATGACCTGGGTACCTACAAGCCAGTCAGTGTGACCTCAGTTGTTGATAAACTTATGGAAACAATCGTTAGGGAAAGACTGGTAGGTCTTGTAGAGGCAAATGGGCTACAAGATGGGAGGCAACACGGGTTAGTGGCAAGAAGATCCTGTCAAAGTAATCTGATCAACTTCTTTGACTGGGTAACAAGAGCAGTAGACAGGACCACGTGTTTGACATACTGTACTTACAAACATACAAAATTGCCAGCAGAAACAGGCCACTTGGTCTATCAAGTCTGCTTGAGTGTGCAGCTAGCCCCCTTACTTTGCAGCTGCCCCACACCCCTTTCCAATTACACTCCCTCTCACCCTGTTCCATTCTCTCTTGAAACTAGCCACCATCTTATAGGATATCACCTCCTCCGGCAGAGCATTCCATACTGCTACCACCCTCTCAGAGAAAAAGTGCTTCCTCATTTCCCTCCTATATCCTCCCCTCCACTCTAAAGCTATGTTCTCCAAGTCCCTCCCCTTCCTTAGCTTGAATATCCCCTCAATACCAGTGTTGTTTATCCCCTTTAAGTACTTGAAGGTCTCAGTCATATCCCCCGATCCCTTCTCATCTCCAGGGAGTACATGTTCAGTTCCTTCAGCTTCTCCTCATATGACCTATCCTGCAATCCCTGGATCATCTTTGTTACCCTTTGTTGCACCCCTTCCAGTAATCTCACACCCTTCTTCAAGTAAGGGCACCAGAACTGCACACAGTACTCCAGATGTGGCCTGACCAGTCACCTGTAGAGCGGCAGGATTACCACCCTGCTCTTGGAGGAGATGCCCCTCGTGATACACCCCAGTAACCTGGTGGCCTTCGCTGCCGCCCTTCTGCACTGCTCTGCACTGTACTTGGACTTCAGCAAGGCCTTTGACTCTGTGCTTCATAAGAGGCAGCCCAGCACATCTATTTATAACCTTTTAATTGAGTTTGAATATGGATACATTTGTAGGTATTGTTATAATGTTTATTGGTTTAATATTGCAGTGCTTATTTTATGTAAGAATTTATTGTAGTGATGTGTATTTATGTTTTGTTATTTTATTGTAATGGTGCCCTGGGCCTCTGGGAAAGGGTGCCATATATAAATACAATCTATCTATCTATCTATCTATCTATCTATCTATCTATCTATCTATCTCTCTCTCTCTCTCTCTCTCTCTCTCTCTCTCTCTCTCTCTCTCAGTGTTGGAGGACCTAGAGGCATGGGCTACATTACCTAAGTGGGTAGCAAACTGGCTAGGTGGGAGGACTCAGAGGTGGTAGTGGGGGGGGGGGGTTCCCCGGTTCAAAGGAAGCCATCAGCAGGGCACCACAGGGCTAGGTGCTTGGACCAATGTTGTTTAAGGTGTTTTTAAGTGACACTGGAGATGGCATAAAGGGGGAAATCTGCCTCTTTGCCATTGACACCAAGCTCTGTGGGAGGGTAGACACTGCTGAGTGATACATGACCTTAAGAAAGATCATGCCAGGCTAGAAAAGTGATTGAAATACGTCAACTTGGGTGAAGTGCAAAGCAATGTAAAGTCATGCATATTGGAAGTAAGAACCTAAGGACCGACTGCACAGTAGCTGCTAAGAAGGGGCTCTGCAGTTCCAGCAGACCAGATAGACCAATAGGCTTTCTTATGCTGGCTACCTTCGAATGTTCATATTCAATCCACAAGCAATCTACAGTCATGGTTTTCCCTCCTCTAATCCCACCTGGGCTTTCACTTTATTTAACTGGGGCCGTGTGACTACCTTTGTCCTGCCCACTTGGCAGATCCTTCTGATTGAGACTTGGCCCCCCCACCGTTCAGCCTCAGCCAATGCCTGTAGGGTGCATAAATAAAAAAACAAGTGTCAAGTCAGAAATGACAGAGCCCAGTAGCACAGCAGGAGTGTTACTGCTTGCTATGCCAGTGAACAGGGTTCAGGAACAGATCTTGGTCACTGGGTGCAAGTACCGGGTCATAATGTTACAGGCTTAATAGCATATGGCATTATGGCGAAACCTGGACCTGTGTGCTCCCCGAGTTGGACCCCCCTGGAGTTGAGAATCTTTAGTTGGGGCAGTCCAGGGGGCACAGCCCACCGTAACAGGGGGTGTGGGGGGAAGACCCCCCCACAGAACAAAGACATGATGCCTCATGGCATTAATCGCACAGTGCGATAGTGCCATGTGGCATTATGTCTTGCGACATAATGACCCTGTGCCCTGGGGGCATGGCTGGGGGGGAGAGAGAGAGGACTGGGTGTCCCACGGATAGCTCTCCACCCTCAAGGAAGCATGTGCTTCAGCCCTGCTGCTTGACTGACACTCAGTAGAGACTGGGTGTCAGTGCAGTTCAGAACTCCTACGTAGGAACAGATTACATTAGATGTGAATGTGCCTTGTACATGTAAGCGCACACACGTCATTGCATGCTAGGACTCCAGTGGGGAAAAATGAAGAAACCCTCCTCATGCTGGATGATACTGACCCTCACATGCCCAACACCCCTGATCAGGCACCCCAGCAGCTGGATACAACTTCCTCGAGGTTAGGCTCGCCTTGTGGACCCTGTCGTGAGGGGTAAATCGTTAGGGAAATGGCTGGTGGGGTAAGTCCTGGGGAAGGTGGGTGATCAGGCTGGGGGGTCAGGTGGAACACGGGTTGAGAGGGGCAAACACTTGGTGGAAAAAAAAAAGAAATGGTTGTCTGCACCTGCTCTCTAAGTGTTGCCGCCCATTCACTTGTCCTGACCAGGTTGCTCTCTAATGGTTGCTGCGGATGTCTGTCTGTGGATGGTCTTTATGCTGGCCCAACTTGCCTGCTGTCTCAGCTTATTCTGCCTCCCAGCTCCGCATCACAAGTACACTTGCTCACCACCTCAACTGAGTCTCTGCCAGGGCCATTTTGGCTTTCAATGGGGGGCAACAACTGGTCAAAGGGGCTGTGGGATGGATCCAGGGCTGAAAACAAAAAAACAACAATGGTCTGCAATGTGAGAGGCTCTCCCCCCTAAATGGCGCCCTGGTCTCTGCTCCCTCCAGCTTGGCTTGTCTTACTGCTGGGGCCATACCCTACTATGCTGTTGACAAAGAACTTATATACATAAATAAACCAAATAACAAATGGAGTAACTGTGCTCTCACCAAATGGCTGCTGTTCCTGGATGTCTTCTTTGCTGCTTCTGCTGGAGACTCCTTGACACTGACCAGACTTCTTCCAACAGATGAGTTCATAAGACAGTTGCCATGATGACAAGCCCATAAAACAACTGCCATGCCTCTTCACTGAGCAGTACAGAGCAGTACTTAACCCACACATGGCCAGGTGTCCTTCAGCTTCCCTGTTCTGGCAGTTCCCTGGTCCCCTGCCTTCTCCTTCTCCACTGCCCTGTTGCTTTTGTCTGTCCCTTTCCTGACCTGCTATCTGGCTTCCCTGTAGCTGCTCTGCCCTCTGTCTGTGCTGCTCCCCCACATTTGCTTCTCTTCCTAGCCTTTTTAATCTTGCCCTTGGCCATAATGCTATGTCTGTTCTCCAGTTTTCATTTGGGCTCAGCATTCATTCTCTGCAGCTTATTATACTACCCACATGAGCATTCACCATCTTTATCATACATCAAACTACAGTGCCTACCTGGGCTTCATCCTCCTTACCATTCAACCTACCTGGGCTCCACATCCCTGCTTCCTTTAATCAGCAGCATTCCCCTTTTATTCTCCTGTGCCTCAAGGGCTATCATTGTAGGCCTTGCTGGGCTATCAGCCCAGGAGTTTGACATGATTCAATAAAGTCTGCATCTTGAGGGTGGGCTCTCACTTGAGTGGGGGTTCTTTTAGTCATGCAGATGGACTCAGCGGCATGTTCCACATTCTCATCACCATTTCCCCCAGCAATCAGGGTAGGATTTATGCCATTAGAGACCTTTTTTTCCATGCAGATTTACCCCGCAACATCTCACAGAGTCAGATTTAAGACACCTTGGGATTTTTTTGTGCCACCCTCTATGCCGCCAGGAGCCTCAGTCTTTTGGCCCACATTGTGCCACTCCTCCATCCACCAGATACTCTTGCCAGCACTGTCCACAGCCAGATCTCAGTTTGTCCCCTCTGGTGCCTGGGTCAGTTCTACCCTTAACTGGAGGCCCCCTCTTCTCTTGTAAAGTAAAGGAGGAGAGGGGGAGAAGTGGTGCAACTATGCTCTCACCAACTGACTGCTGCTCCTGGATGTCTTCTTTGCTTCTTCTGCTGGAGACTCACTGACACTAACCAGACTTCTTCCAACAGATAAGTTCATAAGACAGTCACCATGCTGACAAGCCCATATGTCAATTGCCCTGCCTCTCCAAAGAGTAGCAAAGAGCAGTACTTAAACCAGACATGGGCAGGTGTCTTTCAGCTGCCCTGTCCTGTCTTCCATATGGTGCTGTTCCCCCTTGACCTTTGCCCTGTTGGGCTCCCATTCCCTTTCCATTGAACATTGGGCCTTCTTTCTGTTTGCCCCTTTGCTGAGGTGTGTGTCCCTGCCTTCTCTCTGTGGCTCCACTTTCTGTTGTTCACCTCCCTCTTCCTGACCCACTGTCCTGGCAATTCTCTGATCTTCTTCCTTCTCCAGGGCCCTGCTGCTTCTCTCTGCTCCTTTCCTCACTTGCCCCTCTATCTGGCTTTCCTGTAGCTGCTCTTCTTTCTCTCTCTCCTGTGCTGCTTCTCCACCTTTGCTTCCCTTCTCAGCCTTCCTGACTTTGCACTTGGCCATAGTGCTATGTCTGTTCTCCGTTGTTCATTTGGTCTCAGCACTCTTTCTCTGCAACTTATTATACTACCCACATGGGCATTCACACTTTTCATCATACATTAAACTACAGTACCTACCTGGGGTTCACTGTCCTTACCATTCAACCTATCTGGGCTCCGCATCTCTGCTTCCTTTCATCAGCAGCATCCCCCCTTTTCATCTCCTGTGCCTCAAGGGCTATTTTGTAGGCCTTGCTGGACTATCAGCCTAGGAGTTTGACATGCTTCAATTAAGTCTGCATCTTGTGGGTGGGCCTTCACTGAATGGGTGTTCTTTTATCCATGCAGATGGACTCAGCAGCACTTCTCAGCACTGCCATTTTCCCAGCCGTCAGGGCAGGACTCTTGCCATGGGGTCCCCTTTTTTCCATGCATATTTACTCTGCAAAACTTCACAGATTAGTATTTAAAACACCTTGCTTCTTATTTTGTGTGTCTCCCTCTATGGCCCCAGGACTCTCACTCTTTCAGGCCCCACATTGTGCCACTACTCTGCCCATTGTGTGCATTGTGCTACTCCTCTGCCTGCCAGACACTCTAGCCAGCACTCTTCACAGCCAGATCTTAGTTTGCCCACTCTGGTGCCCAGGTCAGTTCTGTCCTTCCCTGGAGGCTTGCTCTCCTCTTGTATGGTGAAGAAGGAGGAGAAGGAGAAGTGTGCTGCTAAAATCAATACTGGGTACCAGGGGCTGGGTGGCAGATGGGCTGCCTAAGAAGGTCAGATGGCAAGGGAGGGCACACTGAGAGGCTATCACCCAAGGCTTTCTTGGCCAATATTTTTGCCTGTTTTCCCTGCCCATCCTCTTCTACCCATCTGGAGTGTGTACCACATTGGTGCCCCGTGGGTGGGACCTGCCAGCGTGCAGTCACCCATGCCAACAATGGCCCCACGCAACTGCCAAGTACCACTGTCTGAGCAGTGCATTCTTACCCCTATCCCCAGAAGAAGAGTGTCCTCCTGGATGATCTTTCATCCTCCCTGCTGGGCTTCTGATGTCTCAGGTTTCGGCATGAACCTGGGTCACCAGTATGCCAGAGCAATCCCTCACTACTCAATGCCATGAAGCAGGCAACTTCCTGCTCCTTGAGTGCAGAATCCTCTCCATGTGGGGCCCTGTTAGCCATGCAGATCTATTCAATGGCACCTGTCAGTGTCTTTTCTATGTTGTCTCTTGTGCCTTAAGGGTAGGACCTTTGCCTTGGGGGTTCTCCGGCCATGCAGACTGACTCGGTGAAACCTCTCGATGCAATCCTCACAGCTTCTGCCTATGGCCCACCTGGTCTAACTCCATTTTCCCTTCTTTTAATCATCCTATCATCATCATCATCATAAGTCAAGGTTTTGGCATCCTCTCAGACAAGAGGTCAGGCAAAAGCTGTCCAGCAGCTACCACTCTCCTAATCCTTACACACTGAGTGTGGGTCTCTCTTCATGGGTGGAGAGGGCCCTCTGGCTGTGCAGATTGCCTCAGCAGCACCTCACAGTGTTATCCAATTAGAGGGATTTGGTGAGAGCCTTCCAATTCCAACACCTCCCCTAAATTGGATTCCAAGTTCAGCAGTGACCAGTGCCATCATAAATAATAGCACAATGCAAGAGTGATGGCAGTCAAGGTCTTGGTTTCTCCAGAGGCTTCCTACACAGGGTTTCTTTCCTTTCCTCCATGCCAAAGGTTATAATTTTACTATAGGCTTGTTTTTGTGCTGAGAGTTGAATTTAGATGGTTGTCCTATATTTCAGTTCTGGCATTCTCCTCCTCAGTACTGTGATCCCTTCTACAGGTTGCATCTGTTCTTCCCTTATGGAAAGTAAGTGATCATATGTTCCTTGGTTAGCTCTTTCAGGTCTTCTTCCCTAAGATACCTTAGTTCTAAGGGGAACTCATACCTGCCACACTACTAGGGGCCGAACCCTCCTCAAAAGGGTTCCTGTGTATTTACATCACCCCAAAAGGGTGGCAGTCTCTGTATAACAGGCAGAGACAGAACATAAGCCAAAGTTACAATCATGCTGCACAAACATTCTACATACTACTTACCACACTACTTTAGTACCCTCCATCAAGTCATTTGCTTCCACCATCATTCGAATCCTAACAAACCTTAGCAGTCCTTGCCTATGTCCACAAGCATTCCTACACAAGGGGCCAGATGGGCCACTGAATTAAAGGGTATTGCTCATGGTTTGATGGGGCAACGTGCAACATTTTAGAGGATTGGAGGAGGGCAGATGTAGTCCAGCTTCATAAAGGCAATAGCAAGGAGAAGGCTGGTAACTATAGGCTGGTCAGTCTACCATCAGTGGTGGGGAAGTTAATGGAATCAGTTCTAAAGGAAAGGATTGTGGAGTACCTTGAATCAAGTAGGTTGCAAGACCCAAGGCAGTACAGATTCATGGTGGGGGGTGGGGGGAGGTCATTTCAGACAAATCTGGCAGATTTGACTAGATGACCAGGGAAATACATCAAGGGGTGGTAGTGGACATGGCCTTCTTAGATTTTAGTAAGGCATTACACAACATATAACATAGGAGACTCATAAGGGTGGGTCCTAAGTTGGTAAACTGGGTAAGAAATTGGTTAATAGATAGGTGACAGAGGGTGGTGGTAAATGGAGTTCACTCTGTGGAAGGGAGGATGACCAGTGGGGTGCCTCAGGTCAAATCTTCCTTTTATCATCTTAGGAACATAGCTAGGGTGAAACACCTAGTTCCGACTGAAAATCTTCCCAATCTGGTCCACGCCTTTGTCACCACCCATCTTGATTACTGTAATGCCCTCTACCTAGAGCTACTGGGGGTTGTTATCCGCTGCTTGCAGCTGGTGCAGAACGCGATGGTCAGGTTGTTGACTGGAGCCCCTAGATCCAGGCATATAACACCTGTGCTGCGTAAACTGCACTGGCTGCTAGTACAGTGGTGGATAACCTTCAAGGTCTCATTGTTGACCTATAAAGCCCGATGTAACCAGGGACTGCTAAATTGAATGGCTTTTTTTGTGGTTTGATGGGGCAGTGGGTGACATTTGTTATGCCTCCCACTGGGTAGTACTTAAACTGTACTTGAACAGGCATCATAGGGATGCTCAGCTTCTTGCTACCACAATTCAACCTTCCTCTTCTGGCAGCACCACTTTTTTGGGGGGGGTTGTGACTTCTTCCCTAAGGTACCTTTTGGTCTAAGGGAACCGTGTCCCTGTGACTACTCTAGAGGTGGAACTCTCCTCAAGTGGGTTCCTGCATCTATACAGTACCCTAAAGGGGGGTAGTCTCTGTAGCAGGTGCAATGAGAGCATAAGCAAAAGTTACAGTCATGTTGCATAAGCACTTTACATGCTACTTGCTAGACCACCTTAGTATCCTGCATCAAACAATTTGCTTCAAACCATCATCAGTCCCATTAATTCCCTAAACATTCCTACATATGGAGATGGATGGCCCACTGAACTTATGTTTGATCACTGATGTAACCTGTTCTTTATTTACCTGGGGAGTCAGATTCATAAATCACAAAATTCTAATAGTATGTGGCATTTAAGCCTTCATGTCTGTACAAAGTGTATGTTAGTATAGTCTACTCTTGTTCTAATTCTGTTACTGATTAACTCACAGTGTATTATAGGTATATACCCTACCCATTATTCCTGATTCTTTTTGTCACCATCTGGGGTATGGCTGTGGCTAAGGAGTGTATTACATTCAGACTGATGGTAGGTCATCCTCTAGTGGCTAAAAGTGATGCAAATATATATAGCTCTGGAAAAGATATCTTAATCAGTTACACAAAGGCTTTACAATATTAAGAAGTTTTTGGGTCCAATAAACAGATGCTGTATCTCCCACGTGAACACAGCTGATGAGGTATAAATTACTTAGTCATAATGATATCAGTAAAAATGGAAATCATTACAGAACTATGACACATGATTGTGAATGAATGAAATGAGTTTGTTCCGTAGTATGAAAATATTATAAAACATTCTGCAAAAAAGTCAAATGTATTAAGTTTGTCATATTTTCTCACCATTTTTTTGCATTGCCAGTTTCCTATTTTTGTGGAAACATTCACTAAATCAGTACTGGCACTGACAATCTACTTTGGTCTCATGTGGAAACAGTTCTGCATTTTGAATAAAGGTACTGTATGTTCAGCTGCTTTGCACTACTGTATACTGTAGCTACTAGTGCTGTTATGTTATGATTAGAGCCAAAGCTGTAGCTTTTTCCATACCTTCAGGACCTAATTTGACAAATCGCTGTATCACACATACATATCAATTTAAAAATAAACACACACACACACTCACATACTAATGTTGAAAGCAATTTAAAAGAACCATGTACAAGGTCAGTGTAAACACACTGCCTGGAGCTACTTTAAAATTGACCCTCCTGACTGAGGCCATGAGCAGCTTTCAAAGCCTGTTGCCAGAAGCCTGCTGCACCATTTGCTTAAAACTCTGTAAGTACAGCTGAAAATCTTACCTTTCTACATGTGCATACTGTGGAAGTCCCTGCAGAAAGTGTGCTGAACTGAGATGCATTTGAATGCCACTCTGCAAATGCATTGTTATATGAGATGGATGCCATAAGTTGCAGTATGTTAATAGTACCCTTAGTTAAAGAACTCCTGACATCCTTGGGGGAATCTGGGGAAAAAAAAATAATGGGCCCGATTCTCAAAGGCTTACGCATGGCGCAAAGTAACTTGCGCCAACAGGAATGATGCAAGTAGCACTTTGCGCCATGAGTTGCACCATTTGGAATTCTAGAAAGCAGCCTGCGACATGTTGCAGGCGGCTAGCACCAAAGTGGACTTCGGCCACCATTTGCACCATAAACCCAGCTACAACATGGTGCAAGGGGGTTTATGGCAGCAGCTGTGCCCTATTCTGTACGGGCTGCTACCACATCCCCTAATTTGGGATTCTGAAACAACCCCTGGTGGACATCCGTCAAAGAACATGGGGGGCGGTATCCCAGAAGGGCTTATTTACTTCAATGATTGGGCATCGGGCATCAGCAAAGGAGGCAGTATAGTGCAGTGGTTTAGGGCTCTGAGCTGCAAACCTGGAAACTTGGGTTTGAATCCCACTGCCCCAGTTGCATACTGTGTGACCCTAAGCAAGTCACTTAACTTTCTTGTGCTCCCAGGTTGCACCAGTAAACAAGTTTCAGCTTAGTGTGTCTCCCCTGGTTAAAACAAACAAAAAAACAACAAAAAAGAACATTTACACCAGCTATGAGCTATGTAAATGTTCTCTGCTGTCCACTGGGGGTTGCCAATGTGCCCCCATTGTTGCAGTACATAAGCCCTCATGGGCTACCAGCCCCCCTATGCCCCGATGGCCAATTATTGAAGTAAATAAGTCCTCCTGGGGTACTGGCCCTCATGCCCCAATCCTTGAGTATTCATAAATGAAGCTCATATGGGCTAGCAGACCCCAACAGCCCTGATCCCTGAGTATGCAAAACATGAAGCCCATATGGCCTAGCGAACTCCCATGGCCCCAATCCCTGAACCCCGAAGTATTACTCCATCATTGTTTAAGTAACCAAACAACAAAAAAAGATCCAGTGTAGCCCTGGTGGTCTACTGGCCCCCCACCACTCACCCAGCAGTGCCAGACCACCCCACTCCCCCCCATCCATGTCCAGCCGGCAACTGGCACAGCCCACCTCTCACCACTGCAGCCAGCCGCTGAGTGAGCTCTGCTCTGAGCCTGTACTGTAATTAGTACATGCTCAGTGAATGACAGCGAACAGCGAGTGTCATTCACTGAGCGCGTACTATTTACAGTACTTGCTCAGAGTGTAACTTAGCCGGTGGCTGGTCACGATGGTGAGAGATGGGCTGTGCCAGTTGCCAGCTGAAAACGGGTGGGGGAGTGGGGTGGTCTGGCACTGCTGGGGGGGTGGAGGCCACCAGACCACCAGAACCACACTGGATCTTTTTTTTTGTTGTTTGGTTATTTAAACAATAATGGGGCAATACTTCAGGGTTTGGGATCAGGGCTATGACGGGGTTCGCTAGTCCATACGGGCTTAATTTTTTATATACTCAGGGATTAGGATAGTAGGGGGGGCTGCTAGCCCATATGGGCTTCAGTTTTGAATACTCAGGGATCTGGACTGAGGGGGCACTTATGCCCTTTACCTGGGCGATGTGCAACTTGCGGCAACCTGTTCAGGTGTGCCTTCCATTGACGCACAGCTGGGGTTGCCCCAAGTCATGGGACTTAGCCACCAGACCCTGCCCAATAGAGAATCATACACAGGGTCCCCAGTGCAATGAAATTTGGCGCAAGTTGCTTTTGGCATGACTTGTGCCATCTCTTTGAGATTCCGTCCCAATGTATTTATTTATTTTTTAATTTATTTTTATTTTTACTTTGTTAACTGGGTAAACTGCATTGGTGCAAAACACCTTTTTCCTGGCATGACCCGGGTACTAAAAAGTACAATACTAAAGTATAACTACAAAAGAACCCCAGAGCAAATGCCCTGGGGCATGGGTTATCCCAGAGGATATTGTCCACAAAGCCAAATTTTAAAGAAAACACAATTGCACGTACCCCAATTATGCAAAGCATCATGGGAAACATATGCAAACCCCCATGAGAAAATTTGGACTGGCTCAACTTTAAGCAGAATTACATAGTGCCAGATGGCTTCACAGTGCAATCAGCAAAGGCTAAGAACAGCTGACACATACACGTGTTTTATCCTTCTTTGGACTCATCAGTGTGCCATATCTGTGTCTTAACCCAGGGAGAGTGAGCCAGCCACCTTTAAGGGATGTTATTTGTTTGTGTCATGGGGAGCCCAAAGTAGAGAAAGAAGAGAACTACAAACTACATACTAAAGTATGACAGTACAAAACAGAAGCAATAGCAAAATTAAAATATACACACAAGACAGTTACAAATGCATAGTCATCTTTTGTAATACAGACTTAAACATAACGTGCAAACATTTGCTTGCTGTAAATAATCTCTAAGACTTCTTGAAAAAACTTTAGGGGTTAATGCAGCTCTAACTGAAGAAGGGGCAGCATTCCAAAACTTTGCAGAATGGTAATCAAAATAATTCTGGCCCATCTTCATTCGCATAAAAGGAACTTTTAGATGGTAATTTGACTTTAAATGAGAATGAGCCAAGTCAACAAAGTTGATTTGCTGCAGGAGACAATTGGGGTTTAAAGTACATAATCCTAAGAGCTAGCTTTGCCAAATTCCACTGGGCTTTAAACTTGGGCTGTAGTCAGTTTACAACATCCAGTAGAGAACAATGATATAGTATGTGGTTAGCCTTTGTTCTGTATAAAAATCAGCCTGCTCAAAAGCCTTGTTGTGCACATTCTGAACCATTGTGCGCATTCCAAAGTGTTGTGTGCACATTCTGAATGGTTGTTCTGCACAATTCAAAGGTCATACAATTTTACATTTCTCATTTATTCCACTCCTAACTACTTACTAACCACCCAGTGCCCAAAGTTGTACCTTTTAACTTTCAAAAGCCTGTAAATTTGAGTTTGATCATAGAACAGAACGAAGAAATGGCAAGATTTTTTATTTTCACTTCAGTGGGGTCTGTCACTCTACTGTAAAAAACCATATACTATAAAAAATTAAATATGGTTAACCACACACAACTCGGCATGTGTTTCCATCTCGGCTTTGAGATGACATCATGGACCTCTCGAGCTTTGCTCTCGAGGTTCATATGCGGCCATCTCAACCCCTTGATGGAAACACAGCCTTGTTGTGTATGGTTGCTCATACATCATTCTCTGTAGGATTTAAGTTTCAGTGAAGCAAGCTGCAATTTTGGCTATTTTAAAATGCAGTTTTTTTTGTTTTTGAGTACAAATATAGGTACTGCACCTGTTAACTGAGTTGTACAGTAGTTCAACAAAGGAAATGAATTAAACTGAGCTATCTTAATTTTCAAATCAATGGTAAGAACGTTTTGTATACAATACAATGACCCAATTTTTTGATGCCTTTGAGCTGAAATGTATTTTACATGAGTGTAAAGTGTAAGATAGGGGTCCAAGCATATGCTCAAATATATGAAGCATCAACAGAATCAACTTGGTTACCACCAGTGGTTGAAATACATAAATTCGAGCCTGGGTTCCCGACCCTCTGGGCAGATCCCAACAACAAAGCCTGGGCTTTTTGGACATTCAGAATCAGTCTTTCATTCAGAAGCCAATTCTGTAGTAGAGGTAAATTATTGTTAAGAATTGAAATTATCTCTGAAATCTCCTTGTCATGTATATAAAGCACATTATAAAATGGGTAGGAAAAATCCTGTATTTTGATTGGTTGCTAGCCATACATTAGAAATGTCTAATGCACAGCTAGTGACAAGTTCAGGTAAACTCAGCCACATTTAAAACATTGAATGTCATGAAGCAAAATGGATAAAAACTGAAAGCAACAATGGGCCCAGTATTGAGCCTTGAGGAACACCACACTTTGTAGTAATTAATTTAGAAGCAGCATCAACAATCTTCACAAGGTGTTGTCTGTTGCTCAGATGGTTCGATAACCAGGCTATAGTAGGTTTACCAAACTTCAGCTCAGCTAGCCTGTGAAGGAGCAGATTATGGTAAACCAAATAAAATGTCTTGGTCAGGTCCATGAACACAGCTCCTGTTAACATGCCATTATCCATGGCTCGGTAAACCATGTCTGTCAACCTGACACAGCCCATGCAGGTACCATGTTTCTTTTTTTCTAAAACCATGTTGCTCCTCATAGAGCAGTCTGTATTGAGATATGCAACCACCTGATTTTGCACAAATGTCTCCTATATGTTTGCCAGGGCAGACAAAATAGGTATTGGTCCATAATTATCTGTATTACCACAGCTGCCTTTCTTATGAAGTGGATTCATTAAAGCCAGCTTCTACACATCAGATATCATTTTAGTTTCAAAGGACAAATTTATATTTGTTTGCAACATTTAGACACATTTCAGGTTATACAGTATGTCATATATTTTTTTGTATTTAGATGCCAGTTACCATTACAGTTATGCGCATTAACATGAAAACAAAATAACTATTTGCTAGACTTCATCTGCTCTTGCTGCTTATCCACACCTGATATCACAGTCCTTCTAGTTTGCCAACGTGATCCACCTTAACCTCTCCAAAGCCTTTGACATGGTGGACTATGGGATTAGGGCGCATAGACTCCAGGAATATGCAAGGTTATCCATGGCAGTGCTTGCATATTTCTAGTCATTTCTGGCAGATCGGGAGCAGTTGATGGCAGTTTGGTCATTCCTTGTTTCATTTTTTTTAATTTCACAGTTTCATATAACAATAAAATATTAACTGTGTTATCCCATTGAAGTATAGTAACATATACAGTATTTCCTTGCAACAGTACTTGTAAATCAGTGTAGTCAAAGTAGTTTGTACAGGTACCTTAGGAGTAACCAATGGATTACTTACAGGTTAAGGACATTGAGTAAATAAGGGAAGATAGTAAGGCAGTCCTGATCAGAAGATGTGATAGCAGCTGGGGGCAACCATCTTCAAGCTCTAGGACAAAGTCTGTATCCTGGATCATAATGTAATGAACACAATACACCCACCTTTGTTGAAAGAAATATTTCCTGTGATTGAGGTTATATGTTATTTTTCCATTTTTTAAATGTTGTTTACTAGAATTTGCCATAGTGAGATATAAGTGCTTTGGGGAGAGGCCCACATCCTAGTGACGGCTTTATTTGTCATGGTTTGTAACATTCTAAACAGACAGTACTGCCTCTTAGTTTTAGTTGTGCCAGGAAGGAAGAGAACAAGAGTGGCAGATGGGAGAAAGTGCCTGGGGAGTGTTGGTACCTCAGATATTGCACTGTTAATTTGGATATGGAAATTTCCTATTTTAGGACATTCCCAAAATATATGGGCATGTGTGGCTTTCTGATTGCTGCAAAGCCTCCAACACCAAGAATTGTATAACTCCATATACATCACATGCAATATTGGTGTCTTAAAAAAGTATATGGTTACCTTTCAGGCAAACTCTCTTAGTGTAGTTGATGATATTTGATGAAGATACTTTATGAGACTCCCTCAATGTTGTTTGCCATTGTGGCTCTGTTATCATGCAATTTAAGCTCTTTTTTTCCAGTGGCAACAAATCCCCTTGGTTGATTGGCCTCAGGTGTGGACTAGAGCTTGATATATAGTTTAGATTAGATGCCCCAGGGTCCCTACAGTTAAAGCTTTTCTAAAAGTGCTATAAAATAAAAGAAGGCTTTCTCCATTATCAATAATTGCTCTATGTTTCTGGAGAAAATCCTTGACCTGCAGGTAGAGGATGAAATCTTGTTGTGGAAGTTAATATTTATTTTATTTTTATTTAAAAGTTATGAAATACAGGATAGGTTCCATGAGAAGCAAGTCTCATTTATGGAATGTCCTAAGTCATAATTATAAACAAATTATAACAAGACAAGTATAAGTCTAATAGCAAACACAAGTCAACTAGTAAGACAATTACATATTGCTGTAGAAGATCAGCAACAGTGATACTCTGAGTCTCCTAAAAAAGCTACAATGCTGATAAAGATCTAGTCTGTTACATTGACAATATCTACTGTTGATTAATGGGTGTGGGGTGGGGGTGGGGCAAAGCATTGATTATGCAAGCTAGATTGAAAATATAGAAAATATTCTTTTAAGTATTTTCTTTTAAGTATAGATTGCCAGATTTGTAGTACAGCTGTAAGGGATATTCATAAGTTAAGAGGGTGTTCCCTGAAAATTGGAAAAGAGAGATTCCCTCAGTATAAGCTATTCTTCTGTGAGATTTCTAGCTCTTCCCAATACATCTGATATTGGTCAGAAACTCAACAAAGTACTGCACAAAGCTATAAAGCTGCCTGATATTCTTGTAAGTTAGGAGGAGATAGATTTCCACATTCCCTTGAGAAATATAATACTTTATATGCAATTCATTGTCTTTTCCCATACAAAAGAAATCGAGAGATAATCGTATTCCATTTCACAAACTCTTTGGTGGTGGGATTAAGTGGTAGAATCTGAAAGAGAGAAAGTGGTTCATTTTAATAGCTTCAGCTCATTGTAATCATCCTAATGGGACTGCAGACCATCTTTGGAGGTTTCACACTATTTGCTGAGTTAACGGGTCATAATTATTTGCTATTAATTTTGAAGAATTTGTCGTTAGTTTTGCTTTTAGGTATTTCAGTGTTTGAAGATCCAATTTAAATATATATCTGTCCTGTATGTGAATGGAATGGTCATAGTAGAGTTTAAAGACCACTGTCATAGGCATGTTTAATAACTAGCAAGCTAGGTGATTCAATTCATGAAGGGTGTCCCATAGTGGCTGTAGGGTCTCTGTGGGGTTTGAAAGATAAATCAGTAGATCATCAATATATACTGCCAGTTTATGTTCCCTGTCTCTCATGTGGATGCTCGTAATGTTTGAATTTTGTTGTAATTTTTGTGCTAGAGGCTCTGTGCACAGAAGAAGAAGAAGCAGTAGAGACAAGAGTGGCAGTCTTGCCTGGTGCTTCTTTCCAAAGACTTGACTTGAACTGTGGCTTTTGTGGAAGAATGAATGCTTTGTATTACAATAAGGAATTCTGCTGGGAGACCCACTTGCTTCAGGGTTTCAATTAGAAATGGCCACGAGACCCTGTCAAATAACTTTTTGGCATCAAGTCTTATAGGAAAAGTGTAATGTTTACCTAATAAAATAGGAGAGAGATGATGAAGTTTTGTTTTAAAGGGACACTGTCAACCTGTTTTACATCATATTATTTCTAGTTACAACCCTACATTTTATGATTGCTTACCTTCTCTAAAATTCATTAATGTTGCTGTTTGTTTTGTCTGTCTCCTTGCTTAGTAGAACTGAAATGCATGGTAATGTATGTTTATAAACAGCTTTGTTTTTGTTCCAAATCCTGAATCTATTCTTCTTGAATACTTCCTAACATTAGAAGCACTCCCAGACAGTGCAGTCACTCATGAGGCAGTAGCCACCTAAACTCCCACTGCATCATGAGTGACTAGACTGTGTTGGAGGTATTACCAAGTCCAAGATAGACTGTGGGAGTTGATCAAGGAATGTAAAGAAACGTGTTTTTGTGTGGTAACACCAGTATGGTGGGTAGCCTGTTTTTCACTTTTTAAAAGAAAAAAAGAATAAGAATCAAACTATTGGCTACATCATCAATCTTTATAGAATGTTAGCTACCATAAAATGTGTTTTTTAAACAAGGGACACTTTGAGGCCCAAGGGTTGACAGTGCCCCTCTAATATTATCCAGTGTTTGCCTTGATTTTACATAAAGTATAAAATAATAAGTTAGCTATTACTTTTGCTGTGTGAGAGCTACAATGTAAATTATACTTTTGTACCTAAAAACTATTTATATGCTGGGGGGCAGTTGGTCATGTTTGAAAGTTCTGATGGCACAAGGATTTTAAAGATGTAATGTGTCCTATTTGGCAGGACTTGTTTTAGCTGTACATTAGACAGTTCTAATGCACGGCTAAGAACCAGTCAGATTGCTCAAAATCCTTTGCCTATTTTATAAATAAAGCATAATGCATAGGTGATTGTGTATTATGAAGTTTTTTTACACACCTGAGGTGTATGATGACCAGCAACCAGCAACAGTTTCTGAACAGACATTCTCTGTTGCCTGCCTACTTCATTCATAAGTGCATGAACCCTGCACTGGTCTGATAATGTATGGGGCTGGCCACCCCTGTGTATGCACCAACACAGCACTGAAGTTCGTGGCACCAACTTACAGGAACTTGTCTAGGAAGAAACATGTTCCCAGAATGAAGGCAGGCCTCTGTCATGCAGTAGTATGATAAGGGTCTGATGGAAAGAGGGCATGTCTCTGAGAAGACACAGAGAGCCCAAGGACAAAAATATCATCAGCTGAGGTGGAGCACTATGAGACATGATCATTTTCCTGTTTGGTATAGCAGTGGGTGGTTGTGGTCTGCCCTGAGTTTAAAGCATGGTTTTCTATCTTTACTTGGGGAAGGGATCTGAGATGTAATAAGGTTTCCCATATACTGTATTGCTGTATAAAGACTTTCTACCCCTGATTTGTAGGGAACTAATTTGGACACCTATTGTATATTATCAGTAGGCCAAGTAAGTAAAGCCTAGCCCAGCAGAGCTGTTTGCTGAATTGCCCCAGACTGCTGAGTGCACGAATCTATAACCAACCATGATATGTTCCTATAGTGCATTTATTTATTTATTGAATTTTGTTAAATGGCTAGGCCCACTGAGACTAGACGTCCCTTTTCAGGGGTGACCGGGGGAGGGCTACAGATGGTAATCAACTGAAATGGAACCAGATTAAGCTGTTGGTGGTATTTTTACTGAATGTGGGAAATTTGGCCAGGACACTGGGAAAACTTCCCTGCTCTTAGCAGTAGGGTGCGCTGCCACCAGATTTCCGAAGATGGAGGACACTGACATGGATGGAACGGTGGCTGCTGTAGTTGTGGGAAAGCAGGCCCCTTTCACCACTGCCTTGTTTATTTGGGCCGAAGACGCTGAATTTTGGACTGCCTGTAGTGGGATGCACTCACCTGCTCGATGTGCCTGTAGAACTGTGGGATGAAGACCTAAAGCTCCAAGATGCACTGCATGGTAAAATACTGCACCTTTATTCTCCCCTGGCTGAGGAAGAAGCCCTGTACTACCGTGAGAAGAAGCGACTGCTTCTACGATCAGCAACTGCCTCACTGACCATCCCTACACGACCCTCACCTTGGAAAGATGAATCAACTTCAGCTGCTGTGACTTTGAAGGACTGAGGCATTCTAACATGGCATTGCTGAATCTGGTGTCATCTTCTGATGCACTGATCTTGCCCTAGTTGACAGCAGCAGTGAGTACTCTACATGACTGAACTGCTTCTATTTTTCAGTTTGTCACTCCTGACTTGGCTTAGCCCTTCCCTCCCACACACCTGTTTTCACTGTCTGCACAGGCTGATGGCTCCTCTCCCCCCTGTACCTGCCATCATTACTCCTTGAAGGAATGGGAGTGCCACTGTATCTCCTGCTCCCCCACTCTGGATATGTCCTGTCTGAAGTTTGGCTGCTTCCTCGCCTAAGGTTGACCTGCAAGCTGCTACACAGTGTGCTGCCCAGGCTCCATATCCCCCAAAGACTTGGTCCCCAGTGTGTGCTCTGCATGAGGTGAGTTGGATAAGGGATGCCATTGGCCAATGGCATCTGAAGGCCCCTCAGGAAATATGTGCCCCCCTCAATGCTACCAACTTACTACTGGCCTCCCCAGTGGATTCTGTGCTACTGAGCTCTTTTTTGGATGTAGGGAACAATGAGGGTTATGTTCTTACTTTGGACCAGGAGAAGGCCTTTGATCAGATGTCCCATACTTATTTAGTTGACGTGCCTACCCACTATGGTATTCCATCCATGTTTTGCGATTGGCTACGCTGCTCATATGACTCCGCAAGTGTTCTACCACTTATAAACGGACACTTGGGTGCTCAAATTCTCCTCAAAGCAGGAGTATGGCAAGGTTGCCCTATGAGTCCCTTACTTTACACATTTTGTATACATTCAATATTGAGAACCATTTTACAATGCCCAAATATCATAGGGGCTTTCTACACTATTTGGCCTGGATGAGGTGAAAGTCACAGCTTACTCTGATGATATCACCCTTTTTGTATGGGATGTGTCCTCCAGTGTATTGGCTTTTGAAGTTTTTCATTCCTTTAATTCAGTTTCAGGGGTTATGCCCAACTTGACTAAATGTCACAGTATGGTCATAATTAGACCTCTTTCTCCTGTATCTCAGATAGCAGGGATTACTATTACTTCAGGCCCACTTTGAATTCTGGGACTTGATTTTGGTACCTGAGACATGACCCAATTGAACTGGGAAAACAAAACTGATTGAATGTGACTCTAAAATTAAGATTTGGAAAAAAGTGGCAACAGACAAATCGTAAGAAGGTTGCCATACTGAAAACATTCATATTGCCCATGTTTACACATCTGAGTATGGTATACCCTATCCCAAATGTCCTGGAAACTCATTTCTATAGCTTGTTTTTTCAGCTGGTCTGGGGGAGTAGGCTCAACCCCATAGAGAAATATTAAATATTTTGTATCTCCGGATAAGACGGGAGGTGTCTTAATATGGTTAACCCTTTAATCTTTTCCTTCAGTCAGTTTCTGTTTTGGAATTTGAAACCTTTTATTGCTCCTGCACATAAAGTATGGCATTTTGGACATCTCATTGATTGAACCTCATAGTGATCGCATGGTCTGCTAACTGTCTGTTGCTATGTAAATTACCACTGAATTTGCCCAATGTCAATGATGTCACTGATAAACTTAAACGTTGGAAACTGGACTTTACCATCCTTACTCACTCTTCTAGTCAGGAAGTGTATGCCAGTATCGTGCACTTTTCTGCTTTGGATTCAGTGCCCTCTCGGCACCTTTCTCAAGCTTTTTCGGTAACTCTGGGGCTTATCCCCATCCCTGCTGCTCTGCTATTTGTTTAAAACTGTGACGTTTTTCCTACCTGTAACCCAAACAGTGTTTGTTCATAACAGTATAAGTAGCCGTAGGATATATTGCTGGCCTGACTAACCCTTGCTAAATGTGTTGAAATGTTATTGGAATAGTGCTAATGATGTTTATCTAAACCCTGTGCTCTTTACTTCCTCATCTACACTCTCAGACTACCTTCTTAAACCTGCCCTGCTGATTCCTGACTTTTTTTTTTGCTTGTCTTTCTTGTCGGTTTTCCTAACCCTGCTCAAAACTTACTGTTTCTCTCCCTCTCACTCTCAGTGAAGCTCTGCCCTTTTCCCTACCCCTTCTTGGGTCTTGGCCCCCTTGCTGTAATCTACACGCTTTTCTCTTTTGTTCAATGATCCCACCCCTGTCTACCTCCAGCTCTTTTAGCTTTTGTCTTTCTTGTAATCACCCCCGGCCCCCGCTGATGGTCTGCCACCAGCCTCCAGCCCCAAATCCCTTTCTTATTTAAAAGGTTTTCTCTCCTCTTGTTCCCTAGGCTTTCACTGCTTTGAGTGGCACCCCAACACACAAGGTGGAGCTAGATGGCAGTACCACCAGCTGCCGCCCGTCAGGACTCAGCTCTCCATGGCCACCCTCCTGGTCCCTGAAACCGGTCTCACAAGTCAGGTACTTGCCACTTCCATGCTTTCTCTACTGGTGCTCTGTGATTGGTGCAGCGCCCTGTACTGGGCTTCTGATTGGTCCTCCTGTTGCAGACTGCCTTGCTGATTGGTGCACCTTTCTGCTTTGGATTCAGTGCCCTCTCGGCACCTTTCTCTGACTTTTTCAGTAACTCTGGGGCTTATCCCCTGTCCCTGCTGCTTTGCTATTTGTTTAAAACTGTGATATTTTTCTCCCGCTTCTCCACCCCCTCCCAGGCCTCCTTTAAATGCACGATAGCTCCCCCCCCCCATGTTTCCTCCTCTCAACATTGGACGATAAATATCCTTGCTACCTTAAAATTGGTATCTTACTCACATTGTAACAGTATGTGTCTACAAAATAGTCAAAATGAACCAACACATGACATTTTTCTGTCTTGTGACCACACTGTCTCTACTACACCTATCTATCTATAATATACCACAATCTGGATCAACTCTCCCAAATTTCTTGCCTCATGAATACTACTACTCGAACCTACTTCTGGTCCCTACCCCACAATGTGATCTAACCCCAGTATTGCTAAACAAGGCCTGGATCCACATGATTGCCTATACCCCAAAAAAATGTCTCTTGCTCCACAGTGCCCAAGGTCCCCTCCTGAGTCGGAAGCTCTGGTACCTCCTCCTACTTGCTATTCTACTCTCTGGGGATGTTCAACTAAATCCAGGACCAATAAATACTATTCCTGACTCTATAAGCCAGGTAAAAAGTCTAATTATTGTTCACCACAATAGCAGGAGCCTTATGCACAACTGAGATGAACTCGAATCCTGGACCTCACTGTACAAACCTGATGTCATGTACCTAACTGAAACCTGGCTAAAACCATCCACACCTGACTCTCTCTGCTCCCTCCCATCCTACAATCTCTTGAGACTTGACAGAGCTTTACCCAAAAGAGGGGGTGGTACAGCTATCTATTTTAAAGAACATTTACAGGTTGCTGCCATCAACTTAACTAACCCTGATCACTGCAAGGCACTTCACGTCCTACTCACCCTTGGTACCAAAAAGTTACATATCATATGTGCCTACAATCCCCCCACAAATGGCCTAAAAGGACTAGATGAGTTACTGGAACAAATATCAAGCCTTGCAGGGAGGACTGAGGTCCTTATACTAGGGGACCTAAACATAAACTGGCTGGGCACCAACCAATCCAACCCTCGGACCAAACTGCAGAGCCGTAACTTGCACCAGCTAATATGCGAACCTACCAGAGCCTCCACTCACTCCAACATAAGTACCTTGCTTGATTGGATAATGGCCAACCACCCCGAAAATGTAGTTGCCTCTGGAGTACTATCAGATGCCATCACTGATCACTCTCCAACCTACTGTATCTGGGGAAAGAGCAAACCTACCCCATCAAAGCCCCGTTTCATCACTTTCCGCAACTATGCAAACTTTGACCCACAGCTTTTTCTACATGACATTGCCACTACTAACTGGTCCTCCATCCTTACATCAAACAATGCCCAAACTGCCCTCAATCTATTCCTGACCGAATTTCTAGCGCTTCAGGATAAACACTGCAGACTTGTAACTCGGAGGGTAAAAAATAGGCAAACACGATGGCTTAAATCTGACCTCCTCTCTAAACTAAAGCAAAGGGACTAAAGCTGGCTCTGCTACAAAAGCTCAAGGCTATCCTCTGACCTAAATACTTTCAGGACTCTGTGAAATTCCTGCAAAAAGAACATTAAAAAGTCAAAGAGCCAACCTTGCAAAGATCTATTAACAAACTCCTACGACGACTCAAAGAAATTCTGATCCCACACCAAATTCTTTCTGGGTCAGAATCCAGCATTCATCCCCAATGGCATGTTACTCAGTGGTGTTCATGGCAATAATCCCAGAACCATCACAAACTTTTTCAACAGTAAGTTCTCTGACCTAACTAAATACACTTCCTCTTTCCCTGCCCAGTCAAACACGTCTACCTCAACCAATGTAAACGGCCCTCATTTCTTTTTCAAGGCAATCTCAAGGTCTGACATACTTAAATTGCTAAACAATATCTCTGATTACACTGTGGCCGGCTCTGACAATTTAGAACCCAAGCTGCTAAAGATAGCTGCTCCCCACATTGCTGCTCCACTGGCCAAGATTTTCGCCCTTTCACTATGCCAGAGCTATGTCCCTGACATTTGGAAAGAAGCTAGGGTTACTGCTGTTTTCAAAAAAGGAGATCGTAAGGATCCCTCAAATTACAGACCCATATCCATCCTGTCAGTCCTAAACAAAATTCTGGAGAAATTGATAGCCGCCCAAACAATTGATTTCCTCTGGAAACATGATCTACTTACCTCTTCCCAGCATGGCTTTCGCAAGGGCCATAGTAGCACCACCGCACTTCTTGAACTCATGTCAGATACACTAGTGGCTATAGATTCTGGTCTTCTCACTGGGGCTATTTTCATCGACATGATTAAGGCATTTGACCTAGTTGAGCACTCCATCCTCCTAGCCTCCCTTGGATCACTGGGTTTCTCGATATACATTGTAAAGTGGTTTGGTAGCTACGTATCCGACAGGACCCAAACTGAGAAATACAACTCTACCCTCTCAGACAAGGCCACTATAAACATTGGGGTGCTGAAAGGATCCATTCTTGGGCCTCTGCTTGTCTCTACCTTTATAAATAACATCATCACCAACCTACATATGACAGAGTCCCGGCTATATGCAGAATGATATTGTTCTATACGCCAGTGCAAAAAACATTGAAGACATAAATAGTAAACTCTCTTATGACTTTCAGCTCACTCAAAAATGGTTATCTAGTCACAAACTTGTACTAAATGAGTCCAAAACCCAAGCCATGCTCTTCGGATCAAACACCAAATTCAAGCATGCCTATCCAAAATGTAAAGTTTTCTCCTCTAATGGCCTAACTATCGAGGTGGTGAACTCTTTCAAATATCTTGGGGTCACACTTGACCCATCACTAAATTTTGACCTACACATACAACTGACTTGCAAACAGGTAAACACCAAAATTGGCATAGCATATCATACCAGTTACTTGCTTACTCCCTCTGCAAGGTTTGCTGTAGCATGTGGCATCCTACTGCCCTCACTTACTTATGGAGCTGCTACATATACCTCCGCATGCAAATAAGTCTTTGGAAGTGGGATGTAACGTACAACATTTGTTGCTGTGCGTCCTGCTCACATAAGCTGAAACACCACTGTCTCCTTTATTCAGAGCTGGGATGGCTTCCTCCGCTTGAGCTGTGGCTCTATACCTATGGATGTGTCATAGACAATATTGTCAGGATGCAAATATCCAAACCCCTTTTGGCCTACTTCCAAATCAGAACACCCTCCTATGGGTTGAGATCCTCTGACAGTGCCCCCACATTCATACCTAGACACTATACCTCTAAAGGTGCAAGTGCTTTCACCTGCCATGCCCCCCAATACCGGAACTCCCTCCCTTGAGCCATGCATCAAGCACCATCACATGCAACTTTAAAGGTAAAACTATGCTCCCTTCTTGAGTCCTTCCGCATGTGCAGCTGTTTCAAAGCCCTTTAGCTCTCAGCTCTGCTCTAACTTGCCTCTCCCTGCTTTTGCTGCCTTTTATCTACTATAATAATAGCACTTCCCTGCCTCCTGTATGTCCTACCTCCTACTCCTGACTTGTCCCCTATCCTCTTCTTGCTTCTTCTTCCATCTCTCTTACTCCTGTACCCCCCTACTTTTTCCCCAACCATCATCCCCAAATAAATACTACAGCATTTACAATCTATCTTTTTTCCTCAAAACATAAGTAAGCAATAACCCACGGCAGGGTGTGCGTTTATTGGGGATTAATCAACACCCTGGGTGCGTTGTGAGTCATGAGGCCACAGGCCGAGTGTCCTCACAGCACCCGGGGTGTTGATTAATCCCCAATAAATGCACACCCTGAAGTGGGTTATTGCACTTATAACATGGGCCACATATCAAGAGAAATGGAGGAAAAATGGTGGATTGACAGGAGGAAAACTGTTCGGACTGCTTAGTGTTTCTCCACTAGTTTTGGATGGAGTACCACATCCATGTGTGTTCTGCCACAGGAAAATAGTGCTTTTTGTTCAGGTTTCTGGTTAACAGGCTAATATTTAAGTATCAAGGGGCACACTGATCTCCTTTTCCTACTTTGGATTTCTTAGAAACATTGCATATACACGATACACTGGGAGGGAGACAGAGAGAAACAACCTCTTGTGGTGCTGTCACAGTTATACTGTGTGTTCCTGTGGTGCACAGACTAATTGATCGGCAGACACAGTGAAACATTAAGATGCAGTACCATTGCGATTCTTGCTATGCTCCTTTTCATCGTGTGGCACTTTCTCATGTCTCTGTGGCACATTTCTGTTAAGGACAGCTTTGCAATTCTGCTGTTTGCAGTAGAGCTCTGTCCCTTGCATACTGTGTTGCTTCCCAATTTCTCTCTCTTGACGCGGTCTACTTTCAGTCATCCTCTGAGCATCCACAGTACTGCCCCCCCCCCGAGAATGGTGCTGTCTGTTACTTCCTGAAGCCATTTCTGACTTCTGTACTACAGCGATAACATTTTTTTTTCCACTGTGACCAGCTTGCTATACACACTATGGGAATCAGTAATTTGGTGAAGTTTTGCACATCTTGTGTGATGCTACCTGCGGCTACTACGAGACGGAACATTGGTTCCATAAGGTCAGTCGGACGTACTGCTCTACGCGACATGTTATGGTTTCTGTCTGTTGCTACAGTGTGCTTGTGTACTTTTTTATGCTTACTTGGTAGCACTCCATTGTCACATTCTAATATTTTTCCTGGGAGTGACAGTGTCCATTGGGTGGATGGGTGGGTAGGTTCTCTTGCTAACTTGTGCAACAATATGGCTACTTCACATTTCTGAATAGTCATTGACATGGCTAATGCACTTACCCAGTAAACAAAAACTAAATAAAATAAAATAAATCATGGCTGTACATTTTACTGACGTGCCCCAATACCCTGGGATTGGCCCGCAAGATGCGACCCTCCTGCATGCCTCTCTTCAACATAGGAGAATCCCACTGAAAATGTGTGATGTTCTCTGGTTGAGTGGCCATGGGTGGTTATATGTTAAGGCAAATGCGAACCATAAGAGTATGTCAGAGAGGTTTTGCCCCAGGATTGGCTGTATTGCTGATCTCAAAACTATGCACCATTCCTTAATAGTATCCCTTTGCTAAGGACTTTAGGACACTTTTAGCCCACAGATGGGGGGATGTGTCTTAGGAAGGTTTAACATATAAAGAGATTATACTTGGTACCTACCTTGTCGCACATAAATTTGATCCTGGCACCCTGCGGGTGGTCATGACTACTTTGAAGTTTTATCTTTGGCATGCCAGATGTGCTTTACTAGTACAACAAAAGGACATGCCACCACTAATGGTGGTGTGCTTGACAGAATCGGAATTGGAATCTTTACTGTATATAGGACTGATAGTACCTGTGTTCCCTCCTCTAATTTGGCCTTCCATTGGAGAAACTTCACTAATGTTTATTTTTTTTCCATAAATCCTTGCAGGCTCTGTTTTTCATTTTTATTGCATTCCTGATTCTTCTTTTTTTGCAGGACCTCTACTGTGTTTTTTTTTTTTGATAATTGTACCTGGTATTACTTAATTGTGTGTTATCACCCATATACTTTTTTTCTCTTCATGCTGATGGAAGCTGATTTATATTTTTCCTTCCACCTGTTTTCTTTTTTTTGTTCATTGTTGCTGCAGTACATGCTATTTTGTTTTTCCCTTTCACCTACTCCCCCCCTACAGTTGTAGAGATTTCCTTTTTTTCGTTATTTACTATAAAATTATGGGATTGATATTTTGCCTTCCTTTTACAGTTACAGTAATATATGTATGGCATCCATTTATGATTGTTCTCCTACATTTGTGGTTTTCTGTTTGTTTGCTTTTCAATAAAACCTTCCCCTACTCTTTCTTGAGAAGCGCCATGGGATCTTTAACATCCAGCTGAACAACACCTTGGTTTAATGCCTCATCCAAAAGATAGTAACTCAGGAGGGCAGCATCCTCTTCATGATGCACTACAGTGTCAGTATTGGGATTTTATCCCAAGTGCCTGGTGTAGGGCTAGAACCCACAACCTTTTGATCTTCCAGCCTCTGAGGCAAATGTGCAACCTGCTGAGCCACTGACACTACATGTATTAAATGTATCAAAAAAGAGGTAATAATTATAGCAGTGGAATGTCCAGAATTAAGCCATCACTGGCAGATTAAAGAGCAACTGACACCATTAGGAGAACTTTAACAAAACATAATTTTTAGACACAGTTCTGCTTGAATTTCACATTAGTTCTGTATTCTCCTCCCCGTTATTTATTATCGAGGTAATTGGCATGGAAACAGGATCTTTGCTCCTGAAGAGTTTATCTATTCCTGTTACTTTCTCCCTACCTGAGGTCATAATGTTCTGCTTGTGACATCACAGTTACTCCCATGGCAACAGACTGTGATGTCACAACACAGGATTATGACATGATGTAGGGAGTAAGCTAAAGAGCCAGATGAACTCTTACAGATACAGAGCAAGTTTTCATGCACATTTCCTCAGTAATAAATAATAGGGAGGAGAAATTGATATAATACATGTAGAATGCAAGTTAAATTGTACCAAAATATTATGTTTTTCAAAGTTTTCTCTGAGGCGTCAGCAGCTCTTTAAAAAAATAATCTTTTCAAGTCTGAAGGAGTGTGGAGGACTAGTCAATGTAATCTACAGGTGTTAAAATAGTAGGAAGGCTATAGTGCCTGGATTATTTCTTCAGCCCCTACACCTAACAGAAAAAGAAAAAAAAATTGAAGCACATCTGGCAGAAGATGATGAAAGGTCCTGGGCAATGGAGCCTCTCATCCACATCATCATATTGTTCCAGTTTCTTTCAGCTGTTTTAGTCTTTTATGCATTATCAGTAGTGGCCATAGTTTCTTTTGTGGGCATTATATAAATCTATCAAAATATAAGAAACAGGAAAGACCAGTTCTACTTGCAGGCAGGCAAGGGGGTGAGCATCATTAAAGGACTGTGGGAGGCCCCACCAAAAGCACCAGGCTAACACTGTTGCATTGCAGCATCTATACCATATATTGCATAATGCACCTCTGCAGGTTGGTATAGTCTCCTAGTTTAACCTGTGAGCAGAAGAAGAAAAAGGAGGCACACTCCCTTATCCAGTTATTAATTTCTGTTCCTGTTTCGGTGGTTTGGAGGCCCCCATGAAAATATACATAAATTGGTCCCCAGCATGGGGCATTCGGCTGCCATTAGGGACAGAAGAAACATCCCCTGATGTATCCCATTCAGCTGTATTTAGCCTCTGTACATATTCTCTTTTTGCCCTCACTATATTAGACTACTCTTACAACTTCTGGTTGAGGGATACACTCTTCTCAGTCATTTAAAATAACAGTTGCTGTAATTAACAGTGGTGCTTTCTGTGTAAGTCTGGGGAAGGTGTGCCTTCCCCTCGGACTTAGAGTCCTCTGAGATATTTTGATCAAACTGTATCACTTTTTGGATTTCAGTTTATGATAGAGACAGCTTGTTGCAATTTATGATACTTTAATGCCATACTGTGGTTGAGAGATACACGTACATATTCATCCAGGAGTCCAGAGTACTTGAAATAACAAATCTTTTGTGCCAATAAAAATTTCAATGGTCATCAGACATTAGAGTTTTTTAGCTGGATATCACTTCGGTGAATTCAGTATCTTAACAGGCATTTGGGTATTTAAATTATATTTTAACATACAAAAAATGCTTTGGTGCTGAGCATAGTTAGAACACTGTGATCCAGTGCTTCATTCTGTAGGGCTTCGTCAGGGGTCTGAGATAAGAAGCCCATATGGACGGGTGAAACGTAAGCTACTCTGTCTGTTGCACTGCTATGTCTGCTCATGGAGTAAAACAACTTTAAAGCACTGAATTGGTGTACCTGTTGTTTTTTGCAAGTTTGCTGCTGTAGGGGTGAGTGCTCTCCGTAAACTACATTGTCTGAGATATATTGGTCTAACAATGAAAGAAAAAAAAAACAATTTCAATGTACAAACATATAAACTTACGAAACTTGCTAGCAGAAACAGGCCTCTTGGTCTAGCAAGTCTGCTCATGTGCGCAGCTAGCACCCTATACTGCAGCTGCCCCTTCCCCCAACCCTCAGCTCACTTCCTGGAACTATTCAGTGTCTTTTACCCAACCCCCTTCCTTGTCCTGTCCCATGCCCTTTTGAAGCTCCCCACTGTCCTGCAGACCACCACTTCCTCAGGCAGAGCATTCCATTTCAACACCACCCTTTCAATGAAGTAATGCCTCCTCATCTCCCTCCTGAACCTGCCCCCTCCAGTCTTAGCCCATGCCCCCTCATGTCCCTTCCCTTCCCTTCCTCATCTTAAACAGCCCCTCTGTGCCCAATCTGTTGATCCCCCTTAAGTATTTAAAAGTTTCAATCATGTCCCCCATCCCTTCTCTCCTCCAAGGTGAACAAGCTCAAATGCCTCAGCCTCTCTTCATAGGTATTGCCCTCCATCCCCTGTATCATCTTTGTCACCCTGTGTTGTACTGTTTTGAGCAGCTTGATATCCTTCCTCCGGTATGGCCACCAATGCTGCATGTAGTACTCCAGCTGCGGCCTGACCAACTACATGTACAGGGGCAGGATCACATCCTTATGCCTGGAGGAGAAACCCAGCACAATGCATCCTAGCATCCTATTGGCCCTAGCTGTGGCCCTCCTGCATTGAGCAGAGTGGTTCATGCTCCCCATTATAATGACCCCCAGGTTCTTCTCCTCCTCAGTGATCCCTAGCCACACTACACCTAACCAATATTCCCTCTTCGGGTTCCTCACCCTGAAATGCATAATCTTGCACCTTTTTACATTGAAACCCAGTTGCCACCTCGCTGACCACTCCTCAAGTCTGGTTAGGTCCCCCTGTAGCCTCTGCCACCCCTCTGTGTCATCCACTACAGCACCCATCTTGGTGTCATCCATGAACAGACTGATCCTGCTCCTAACGCCATGTGCAATGTCCAAAATGAACAGACCAAACAACACTGGCCCCAGCACAGAGCTCTGTGTAGCAGGTAGGCTCTCTTGTCTTGTCTCTTATCTGAGACAATTCCTAGACAAGCACCCTTTGATGCTGATATGAGTTTTGCCCCACCAATTCCAGCAAACAAGGCAAGGCCACTGGGAAAGTGGAAGCTGGTGGGAGAATTCCCAAGGGCACTTTAGGATCTCTAATCTATAAAAAAACAATTACATTAAAATTAAATGGCTCCCTCCCTATATCTCCCTATATGATCTTAGGAACATCACCAGGTTGTGCCCAATTCTAGAACCAGAGTACCTGAAATCACCGGTGCAGACATTATTCTTCTTACCTAGATTATTGTAGTCCACTCTATAAGGGTCTGTCCTGTGGTCAGATTTGACATCTGACACAGCCAGAAAAGATAATCACTGATATACAGTGTAAAAAAGATTCATTGAACTTACAAAGTAGGTGCAATTACAGGCATTGGTGATACCCCCACAAGCATACCTGACAGCATTTCCTACCCCAGAATCTGATGCTTTGTTAAGGATTGGGTTTTCTTGTGGTGGGTATCACCAATGTTTGCAATTGTACCTACTATGTAAGTTCAAGCTAGAAATAAGGCACAACAGAGTGTTAGTTGTCAGGGGTTAATGAATGTCTAGGTGCATAGTGAGGCATGGGGTGCTTGCGCCAAGTGCCTTCAGCACCAGGAAGTGCATTAACTGTTTTTAGCTTTCGTACAAAAGCTCAAATTCTTTAGTTAAAATAGCTCAAGATCTAACTAGTGATTTTCAGAATCTAGAAATCTGTTTGTTGGAATTAAAACTATCATTGAATATTTCAAAAACAAAGAGTATGATGTTTGCTTTTAAACAAAAGTTGGATAAACTAGGCGAATTGAAAATCTTTGGAAAAATGGAATTAACTTGGAGCAAGTGCAATGTTTCAGGAATTTGGGATTGAATCTGGACTCAAATTTATCATTTTCAAATCATATATTGAATTTGACAAAATCAGTAAACCAAAAATTCGGGGTATTATTTAGACTATAGAATGTGTTAACTTTACAAGCAAGGAAACACATAGCTCAAAGTATACTACTTTCAAAACTGAATTATAGCTCAGTTTTGTTTACAACTCTGTCTAAACAAGTGTTAAATAATCTCCCAATGACATTTCACAGTATCTGTAGATTTGTCTATAGGTTACCTTATAGCACTCATCACTGTATCTTGTATCAAGTTTCTGGGTGTTTACCACCAAATTTAAATTCCATTTATTCTCTTTTTGTGTAATGGATAATGTATTGAGACAAAAAAATCTCTCCCCTTTGTATCCATTGATATCTTTTAGGGGAGTTGCTGGAAATTGAGATCAAATTATGTTCCTTATTTAAACATGAAAATAACTAAAACTAAAATGGGTGCTCAAGTTTTTTCAACCCCAGCACCTAAACATTGGAATAATCTTCCAAATGAATTCAGAATATTGAGTAGCCATAATTTATTCAAAAAGAAATTGAAGCATCATTTTGTGAGTAGTTTGCAATGTCACTGCTATTTTAAATGATTGTATTAACTATTGTTTGTTAAACATGCTATAAATTTGTATTGTTTGTGTTAAGTGAATGTAAAAGTTATCTGTTTTTGATTAAACATCTTGTGACTGTATCACAGTCTTAGGTCACATATGAAAAAGGGCCTTGGTTCATATGTTAATCCAGTTAACAAAATAAATAAATAATAAATAAATAAATAAATAAATAAATAAATAAATAAATAAACCCCCAGACCACCAATAACCTGGAGTGTGTTATTGTGCTTATAAAATGGGTAGAAAGTTGGGTTTAAATGACTCCCTGACAAAGCAGGAGCTTCTTGAGGCAGTTGGGGCACTAGCATCAGGGAAAGCACCTGGCCCTCATGGCCTTCCTTTGGACTTTTATAGAAAATTAGTGCCAGCCCTCATGGGGCCACTTTCTGGCCCATTAACTGCTGCTTGTGACAGTGGTTTGCTCCCATCTTCTTTCATGGAAACCATAACAGCCTTAACAAAACCTGATAAGCCAAAAGATCTAGTTATGTCATACTGCCACATCTCTCTGCTGAATTTTTATTTTAAAACTTGCACTAGAATCTTAGCAAGAAGACTTGAGAAAGTCTTACCTAAATTGTTTCCTAGAGGCCAGTCTTGTATATCATCCTGGCTGTGGCCAAATCAGACCCCTCAGATAAAATAAAATTGCTTAAAAAATTGAGTGGTGGGTCTCTCAGGGTTCCAAACTTTGAAAGGTACTATGCTGCAGCACAGCTTGTGGGTCTTAAGGGTTAGTATGAAATGCAGCAGGCAGCTATAGGTATTCCATTTGAGCAGGCAGCTGTGGGCCCTGCTAGGCTCATGGATTTGCTGTATAGCTCCACATTCCAGAATCTAAGTTTAGCTGGGGGTGGGGTTGATGTTATAGCCTAACTGTTGACGATTTGGCACCTTACACATAAGGTAGTGGGGTGTCAGTCTACGATTACTGTTTTGACCCCTATGGGACAATCTGATTCAGCCTCACTATTTGCAAGATCCTGGGTTCACTAGTTGGAGAGATTTAGCAACTGAATTAGTAGGTCATCTTTATGGACCAGGGACTCTCCTATCTTTTGAACAGTTAAAACAGAACTATTGTATCCCTCAATTGCATTTATTTAACTTTCTGCAAATTAAACATGTTTTTGGTACCAGGCTAGGACCGTGATATCAACTTTTGAAACAACCAAAATGGTGCATGGCCTTCATCAGAAGTCCTATGAGGAAAGACTCAGAGAGTCAAATATGTACTCTCTAGAGGAAAGGAGGAAAAGGGGAGATATGATAGAACATTCAAATACCTGAAAGATATCAATAAAGTACAGCAGGGTGGCATTTAGCACAGAAAGAGATGCTCAAGGAAGAGGGGGCATGATATGAAGCTGGAAGCGGGAGACTTGGAGGGGATGTGAGAAAATACTTCTTTATGGAAAGGGTGGTGGACATCTGGAACAGCCTCCCAGCAGAGGTGGTGGGTGCCAAAATAGCAACAGGTTTCAAACATGCATGGGATAGACACTGGGGAACCTTAGTAACAAGGCTGGGGGGAAGGGGTTAAGGCCGGAAATCAGTTAGGGTCTATGGTAGAACAGTAGGTAGGGACCTTAGAGCAGACTAGGTGGGCCAGGAGGTCCTTTTCTACTGACAGCTTCTATGTTTCTATGAAACCTTCTGGTATAGCTGCATTATTAGGTGGGGCACTAGATACTAAAGGGCTGGTTGCCAGATTATGTAGTGTACTTCCATCCCATCTTTCTAATAAGGGCTCTGACCCTAGAAGAATGTGATGGGAGTGGCTGGGAAAAGGTATTTTGGAAGAAGACTGGTTGCAATATTTAGAAGATGGCTGAAATATCCAGAGCAGAATAAATTTAAACGTATACAATATTTTACTGTTCAACAGGCATACTACATGCTGGCAAGGCTAGCTAAATTCTCTGAGGATTATGATGGTAGATGTCTGAGATGTAAGGCTGAGTCAGCAAACTTATTGCATATGTAGCCCCTGAGAAGATACAGCTTCTCTGTTTGTCTGTGGACACCTAAGGGTTAACTCCAGCCTGCCTGGGAAACTCCCTGCTAGCTGGATTGGCTGGGAGCTTCCAGAGGATTTGGCCAGCTTCTAGTGTCTAATGAGTCACCAGGGGTCGTTCGCCTCAGTCTGCAGAGAAATTTGAAGAAAGCTGCATCAGGCAGTTAACATCACTGAGAAGCCTAGCTGGAAGTTGAACCTATGCAGGCCTTAGGAACGTGGTGACAGCCTCTTCCAGAAGCCCCCTGCAGGGTGATTCCACACAGCTATGCAGGGCCTTGAGAGAAGTCAGTGCTACTTCACAAAGGATAAGTTGCAGCCTCTGAGGTAGAATGTAAATTATACTGGACTCTAAGAAACAATGTGCTGTTCTGTGGTATTTACTGTACCTTGTGCTGCATAACAAAAGGAAACATGGTACTGTAATTGGTTGGTACGGTAAGTTGGCCAGGCAACCTCAGCTTCACATGGGCCAGTGGTGTACAGGGTGAGGTGGCAGAACTATTAGAAGCTGCAGTCCCCCAGTGGAAAGCACTCCTCTGAACCCTTTGTAAATTGTGCAGTGAGCTACACAGGTCCTAGATTAGCTGAGACCACAGTAAGGCTATAGTGGAGTAGTCAGTATGCCCTTGGGCCCCTGAGTTTGCTGTCATAAACCCACGGAGTAGTGGACATATGTGAACCTAGTTCTTGCTACTGTGGACTTTTCCTTGGTGGGCAGAGATGAAGAGGGCACTGGGTATAGGTGAACGTTGGCACTTATGGAAGGAATGCCCAGGCAGCCCTGCTTGAGTCAAGGTCCCTCTGCTACTTCCTTTTGCTTTTGCTGGTGAGCACATTTAATGCTGTAGACCTAGACTCTGCTAAGCCTATCTCAAACTGGGTTCTTTAAAACCTGTTGGGTATGAAACCTATCTCCACAGCTACATCAAAAGTGTCCCAGGGCTGATGCAGCCCTGCAGCGTCCTAAATGTAATTACCAGAGCTTCTGTACTTAATAAATGCCTCCCAGTAGGGGATGTTGGATTTTATAAAATACATTCCTGCCTATGGAATGACCCTTGCCTAAAATAATCTAGGCTGGGATTTATAATTTTACAGCTCTAATGATATGCCCATGAACTTTTACTTTTAATAAAGGGATTCCGTTTGGACTTTATCTTGGATTTGGACATTGAGTTACTAGTTACAAAGTATTTTCCTACTAGCCCAGGTAGTTTGCTGCATGCAGAGGCTCTGAGGACATCTGATCATCCAGGAGGTCTCCACAGGCTGTGGGAGGTCAGGTTAGTGGTTTTTGCTTTCATGCCAATTATCCCTAGATCAGGGAAGGGGTTACACATATGATGCACCCCTGCCCTCTATTGCTACATTTCTGGCAATTCAAGCATAAAAATTGTCTGTAATTCAGTCTGCCACTGTTTAAATAAGTCCAGCAGCAGTACTACTACTAAAGCTAAAAGAACCAGAGGAGTTGTTAGTGGGTCACATTAAGTTGATGTATCTAGCTATTTTATGTGGTAAGTTACAAATTGTAAGTGCTGTGATCTTCCCTCTAAGGAGGCATGGTGGAATCATTTATTCAATTTATCAAATTGTGTCCTGACGGAAAAATTGATATAGGGGAAATACTGATGTATACGAGCATACCTGGCTCCCTGTCTTCGAATGTTTGCACAGAAATCATCCCACAACAGTACATGAGTTTGAACTTCTGTGTTAGAATGTCCTTAAGTAGTGTATCATTCTAGCAGCAGCCAGCAAGGAGTATATTTATTCTTTTAACTATCTAAGATGAGTTTTAATAAGATTGTGGTTTACTCATCCATTGTACTGTAGCTCTGACACGTACAATATGAACTTTGTTATCTGCTGTGTGGTACATTTCTGTTTTACTTTCTGTTTTACTGTTTAAGAGCAGTACTGTAGGTATAAATGTACGATTTGTATAAAAGATTCAAGAAAATATGTTTATAAACAAAGTGAGTAAACTGCAAAACAACTTAAAAACAAAATATTTCAATTTTTTTTTAATTAGAAACTGATATATTAGAGAGTCTAGCCTGACCACCATCCAAGATGGACATGTAGTCTGTTAGCTTGGCTTCCCCACAGTGCTTAATCCAGTACTGTCTGACCAAAAAGATGTGAATCTGCTACATAAACCGCACAGCTCGATGGCTTTTAATTAAAACTGCCCAAACAACATTATATTGTCTTTTTGACTTACTGGTGGAACAGCGATCAAGATCTGTTCTCCTCTCCCAACTAGGGCTCAATGGGTGAGACTGGATGACAGCAAGATGGCAGCAAGAAACATGGCAAGCCCCTACAACCTGAGTCACATTGAACAGCATTGTTTTGGGAGGCAGTATAGCACAGTGGGTTAGGGCTCTGAGCTGCAGAGCTGGAGTCCTGGGTTTGAATCCCACAGCCACATAGGTGCATACTATGTGATCCTGAGCAAGTCACTTAACTTTCTTGTGCTCCCAGGTCGCATCTGGAAACAAGCTTTGGCTTAGTGTGCTACTCCTGGTTAAACAATGTTCCCCTTTCCCAATGTTTGTACAGCTGCTAAAAGACACACTGGACATAAAATCTGTCTCCACACACAAGATATTGCCACACAAAGGGAGCAGGTGGGGACAACGGAACATGCCTGACAAAAATGACCTTGGAAGCTGGAACCCTCAAGGCCCAACTCTGTAAAGAGGACCTAACCATTCAGCTTCTGTGATCTCATGTAAAAGACCTCGAGAAGCAAAGACAGAGGAATAATCTTTGGTTCACAGAGCTTTCAGAGCAGATTGAGAATCAGGATACTATTAGCTTTCTCCAACATGTAACCCTTGTGATATTGCAGGTACCTACTGAGGCACCACTGGAGAATGAACATGCCCACTGCTCCCTGGGACTTCATCTCCAGTTGGGAGAAAAAATAAATTAAATCCTGGCTAAGTTTCTGCTCTTCCAGATCAAGGCTTGCAATAGAAAGGTGCCCACTAGAGTGGCAGGGCCATCCTATCCAGATCTTCCCCGACTACTCTTCTGAATTATCACAACAGAGGAGGGCTTTTGCAGCTATCAAGAAACACCTGTACCAGGTGGGCTAGCCCTCCTGCCTCCAATGTCCAGCTCAGCTCCAATTGATGTTTAATGGGATGCCAAAATCATTTGACATGTCAGAGGCTGCAGAAGAGTTCCTTAAAGCACACTGGCCAAATGCTACCACAGCCAGCAACACAAATCCCTTTACTGCTCTCCCATACCAGGCTGTGCACCAATTGATGGACACTTCAGTCCATCTGGGTTATAACAACAATGTAGGCCAGCAGCAAGCCTTGCCTCCTGCCCAAGCACCTCCTGCCACTGAAGATCCCTTGCTCTTGGCACCTCAGGGAAAGAAACAACATTGGAACAAGACTCGACAATGAAGAGAACACTCAGTGTCCCACCAGAGATGTAGGAGCTGCAGCCATGCCAAAAATCTAGAATCTTTGGCCAGTCTGCCATCCCTTCTGGATGCCAGCCTCTATAATTCTCTGCAGTAGCACTGTTCAAGCCCTCTTCAGAGCAACAAGCATCACCAGCACCACCAGGAATCCTTCCTCAGCCACATTATAACCATCAACTGTGCTATCTTGGGCCTTCATCACCCCAGCTGCTCACTTACTGTAGGGAGCTTCTTCATTTGGATTAGAAGACAAAGAAGAACAGCACAAGCCAACAGGCTGTGTCACTTAGTGTGGTACCAAGAGCTATGATGACTCAGCCTCAGAAATGCCACCCCCCAACTGAACAGCATGGGGGATACATAGTGGACTCTAGTGCCACAAATTGTTCCCTGCCATTTACAGGCCCTGTGTCAATGTTCCTCTGAGAAAGGTGGCAGACTCCTGAATTTGGCTGAACTTGGCAAAATACCAGGGTTCCATGCTGCAGAGCTTCCTCACTGTACTCCCTTTCACTGCTTTGAGGTTTGTGTGGGCCCTAGTTGTGACAGAGAAACTTTCCCTTTGTGACAGGGTTGTATAAGACCCTGTCCCATTTGTCATGCAGCCAGAGTTAAAAGCAAAGATCTATTCTTTATTTATTTAGAGTCTAGGATTACAAGTACCTTTGAGCCAAGGTTCCACATCAATTGAGGTACAATACAAACATTATATAGAGTTGAGTAACAATGCAGAAATGGTGCACAGACATTTTTAAGCAGCTGAAATACATTACATTTAGGGAAAGTGAGTACCGGGGGCAGGATAGCCAGAGGTAACTGAGGCTTGGAATGGACACAAAAAGAGCGGTGCAGCTGTGGGCATTTGTCAGGCCTCAAAAAAGTGCTTGAGGGTAGGGGGCAAAAACAGGAGGGGAGGGGAGGGTAGGCTGTAGGAAGAGAGGGGGTAGGAGTAGAAGTGCTAGGAGGGAGATCAGATTATGAGCGACAGTCGCAGGAGCTAGAGGCAGCTAGGTGGAGATGAAGGTTGGCTTTGAATGGGCCTAGCTTTTGCAGAGAGGAGATGTCTTTGTTGAGTCCATTAATCCAGCTAGGAGCTCAGTACGCAAAGGATCTTTGGCTCTGTGTGGTGCGACACAGAGGAATGTGCAGCATTTTATTTTCTGAAGCCCTGGTGAGGCGGGGGTTGCGTGCTATATGGAGAACACTTTGGACTCCGGGGGGAGCAAGATGTAGTATAATTTTCTTAGCCATTAGACAAGTTTGGTACTTGATACGGTTTGATAACTGGAGCCACCCTGTTTGGGCATAGAGGTCACACGTATGGGTGAGTCAGTGGGATCCTGTGATGAGTTGGCAAGCTTTGTTTAGGGCCAAGGATAAGCACCTGAGGGCTGTGTCAGTTGCAGAGCTGTAAATAATCAGACCATATTCGATTGGAGAGACCACCGAGCTCTGTACTGCTATCCTTAAGGCATCTGAGGCAAGGCATTACCTGTGCCTGTAGAGGAGACCAATGCGTGTGTTTGCAGCTTTGGCAATGCTATCTATGTGGATGCTGTAGGATAGGTTGCTATCTATGGTGATCCCCAGATATTTAAAGGAATAAACCTGTTCGAGGACAGCGCCAAGGCAGGTTGTAATATTAAGGGGGTGAAGCCTATGTTTGTTGTGGGAGCCACAGAAAAGCATTGACTTGGTTTTCTTATAGCTGAGAACCAGCTTTTGACTACTAAACCATGTTTCAATGGAGGTGAAACCTTTCTGAAGCTTGTTTTGGAGTAGGTGTCCTCTTCTATTCTGTCACTTGTCTATCTTTTGCCTGTCTGATTGTGGCAATCAAATTTACTGTTCCACAACTTCCCCCTGTTATCTCCCTTCCTTCACTTGATGCTTCTATTCTTTCTTTCATTGTTTCTCTGTGGTTAAAGAAATATATGTGAATCTTTATTTGAAACTGGGATCCTTTGGTTAGCAAATGTAGCTCAGAACTCTACACTGTAATTCTGTAACTGTATTTTGAATGTATAGTAATGTTCAAAGTTTCCTACAATGTTATTTTGCAATTTTTTCTTGCATTGTCTGTAAATTCCTGTACTGTATTATCCCCCCCCCCCCCGGACGCGTCTGGAAATGAGATTTAGCTCAGTATGCCTTTTCTGGTGAAACTTTAAAATAAATAAATAAATAAAATATAAATGACTGCAGTCTGGGTTTATCTGGAACATGGTGGTGTGGGGGGGGGGGACCTTGAGATGTATTTTGACCTCCACAAGCTTGTTTGTAAAATTGTCAATAGAAAATCAGCCCTGGGACAGGATGTATTAATTGGTTGCACCTGTTGAGAAGACTGGATGTTCTGGTCACAGGAAAGAAATTGACAAAGTGTGGTACATTGTGTGAAAACAGGAGATATAACTTAATGAAAACAGGATACAGAATTTAATTGCCATTTGAAAAGCTAATAAAAAAGAGAGCAGTGTTTGTTTAGAGAGCTATAGAGAGAGAGAGAGAGAGAGAGAGACTAAAATTTAGATTTAGAAATGCCCTCAGAGGAAGGACTTTGTTTTGTTAGAACTGCCTGTACAAGACCTATCCTGCACAATTTTATTTTTTATTTTATTGTTACTGATAATGATAAAATGCTACTTGCAAATTTTACAACTTCTCCTGGCTTCCCTGTGCTTCCTGACCTATGCGTGTATGACCCCACTCCCTTGCAGGACTTGCTATTGCCCTGGTCACTGACAGAAACACTCCTTGTCCTCAGCCTCTGGGCCTACAGCATGGCAGTGGAATCAGGGGGCACAGTTCTTTTACTCATGTAAGGGCTGGACACTCCCCCTGTCTTGGGTTATATGGTGGTATTTCTCATCAGAGGAGCACCTGCCTTACATCATAGAACCTGTACCTGCCCCAAACACTTTTACCACCATGGGCCTGGGGCCCTTGAGTAACAACATAATCATTACACTGGGTCACCAACAAACATTAGACCACACACAAACTGTGACCACACATAGAGCTGGTGTTAAGCTGGGTTCATGTACCTGCTTCTTAAGATGGTACACTGGATAAAGACATTCTCTTGTGGTTGCTGGTCAGTTCTTCACATCATCCTATACAGTACTAGTTGCATCACACTGTGCACTACATGTCATTTGGGGTTCTGATCTCCATCCCCACTCTTCCAGGGTCTAACTCCCTTGAATTAATCTCACTATTACTTCTACCAGGTATAGCCCTGAATTAAGGGGCCTTTGAATTACATTTATTACATTTATTGGATTGCCCAAATACATTCTTGATCCACTACATCTCTAACTTCTCTGTGGGGTTCCCAGAGCCTTGGTGCTCCCAAGGCTGTTTGAGCATGGCATACTTCCATGTAGGGTGAGCACTACTCCTGGGGCACTTCCATGCCTGCACTTGTCTCATACTGCCTACTTCAGACAACAGTAAGTTACAGGATGCCAGAATTATGACAGTACTCCTAAATAATTAATAGTTGGTCCTGCCATACCTGCCTCCTTCTGACAGTATATTGATAGCCCTAATGGCCAAAAGAAACAGGCCCCCATGCCTAGCCCCTCACACAGGGACTTACTGACCCTAATTCTTGCCAGGCCCCCTCCTCCTGTTGCCCATTCATTTGGCTTCCTGCCTGGGAAAATCCTTTAAGTTACCTGGGTTTTCTATCATACTATGGGACATCCTTTATGCAAGTCTTACTTACAAATGTAACCATTTCAAACTGTGCTCTCTTGCAAGCTGTCTCTTCATTGCTTCTGGAAGAGATGGATCCACAAAGATCCACAGCAACCATCCTTGAGGGACAGCCCTCCACTGCTCCCCCTGGTGTCATCCGGTTCTTGTTCTGCTGGGGTCCTTGAGGTCCTCCTAGGAGATTCATCCTCCTGGCAGTGCCTGCTGGGGGTACTGCGGAGGTCATAACAGGGGTCCACTGCCACATGGACTCAGTGACATTGCCTCAAACCCTGTACCCTCAGGCCCTTTACCTCAGTCATAACCGGAGACTGGTCTCCCTCTCCAAGATCCCCTCTGTTGACCACCCCTGCCTGCTGCCTCCCCTTCTTATACTGTAAAGGGTGAGGGTAGGACCATGAATATTCAAGACAGAGTTTTCCTGCTTCTAGGTGATGCAGAACATCTGCTATGTAAACATCCTGACATTCTGTCTCCAAACAAGCAAGGGCCCCTCTAAAAGACAACCCTCATGGTCAAACATAACCCTTCAAGATCCCACTAGTAACTGGCTTCAAGCTGATTGAAAGAGAGGCTGGTTACATTTAAACATTACAGTAGTGCTTTTAATATCAAATAGAGTGTGTTACTAAAGATGTACACAGCTAACTCTATCAATTACTTATGTCATAGTAAACAGCTGTTCTATCAAGCGACATGGAGAAGTGCACTCTTCTCACCCCAGGAATTATTCAGTATTCTTGTACATATGCAGTATGCCAGCTGGGTTCAGCTGCCCTGGAGGCAGAGTCAATGCTAATAATTTTTGGCATCAGCCAATCCGAAAGCAGGAAAGGAAGTGCTGCCTGTAGCTAGAGTGGGAGGTCAGTCAGATTAATTTCTCCACTGACTGGACAACAATGCTCCAGCGTCCTCACTTCACAACACCGCTTGAAGAAGTTCATTTTTTTATTAGTCAGTAAAATATTTATTTTAGTGCTGCCTTTAGTGTTTGTTTGATATTTTTCCTTATTTTTGAATTTTTTTAGTGATTCCTTCGGTTACCAGTAACCACAAATTCACTTTACCTCAGTGGTTGCTCTTTTTCTGAGGTAAAATGTTAGCGCTTTTGAACTAAATAAAGTGCTTTTCATTTATTTTATTTTATTGGCAGTTCCCTATTTTTCATTAGAACCACAATTTTAAATTACAAACTCTTTATTTTTGTACTTTTGCAACCATTTATACACAGTTCCATAGCCCTTGGGAATGAAATGAATTCTATTAATTTTTCCCTTTTGGGAAAACAATTCTGAGGTTTTCTGACAAAGTGGCATGTCAGATAGACCTAAAAAGAAACCTGGACCTACTGGTTTTAAAAATTGCATTAAGTGTGCTAAAATAGTGTCCAAGGCAGATGGCCACAATCTTTGTATAAGTTGTTTGGGTCCAGACCATAACTATGAACTTTGCTCTAAATTTTGTTCTAAAACAGTTAAAACAAGCATTTGTCAATGCCGAACTTTCGCTTGCAGGTATTTGCAGTGGTGTTTGGCATGTATGGTGCTTTACCCTAATGCCCTGTGCGATTGCTGGTATTTGGACAATAAATTTTCAGCATGACCTTGTTGCTACCCCCCATTGTGCGCTACATAGGCGGAAATACGTTTTGGGCAGGATGTGAAAAATGACAGCTGTACTGCTCATAAGGAAGTGTGGTAAAATAGCAATGTTGAAAATCTGGAGTGGAAATATTGAAAATTTGCAAACCTACGAGCGTGCGTGGGAACTGTGCAACTCACGCTCGTAAAACAGTCATTTGTAGGATTTTTTTCACCAAATTTTCAACATTGCCATTTTAAAACCTCTGCTAATGAACAGTGTCACTGTGATTTTCTTACTGTGTCCCATACATTGATTTCGCACACCGACTGCGCCATTGTGCACTACATGGGCGGAAAGATGTTTTGGGCAGGATGTGAAAAATGACAGCTGTACTGCTCATAAGGAGGTGTGGTAAAATGGCAATGTTGAAAATCTGGAGTGAAAATATTGAAAATTTGCAAACTTACGAGCGTGCGTAGGAACTGCGCAACGCAGAGTCATAAAACAGTCATTTTTAGGAATTTTTTCACCAAATTTTCAGCACAGCCATTTTAAGACCTCTGCTCATGATCAGTGTCACTGTGATTTTCTTAATGTGTCCCATACATCGAGTTTGCACACCGACTGAGCCATTGTGTGCTACATGGGCAGAAACACATTTTGGGCAGGAAGTGAAAAATGACGGCTGTACTGCTCATGAGGAGGTGTGGTAAAATGGCAATGTTGAAAATCTGGAGTGCAAATATTGAAAATTCACAAGCGTCGGCGTCTGCGTAGGAACTGCATAGCGCTGCGGCACAAACAAAACAGTCATTTTAGGAATTTTTTCACCAAATTTTCAACATAGCCATTTAAGACCTCTGCTCATGAACAGTGTCAGTGTGATTTTTCTTAATGTGTTCCATACATTGATTTCGCACACCGACTGCGCCATTGTGCGCTACATGGGTGGAAACACATTTTGGGTGAGATGTGAAAATGACAGCTGTACAGCTCATAAGAAGGTGTGATAAAATGGCAATGTTGAAATCTAGAGGAAAATATTGAAAATTCGCAACTTACGAGCTCATGAGGATCTGGCGCAACCACTATATTAAATAAACATTTTTGATGGTATTACCATTGGTTTCTTTCTGCGATCGATAAACAGCGTCGCGACATGCGGTTCACGCCGGGCGGGCGATCGCGTGAGACCGTGTGTGCCTGTAAATCACCTTTGGCCTGAATAACGCCATGACAGTGTTATCATTCATGAGAAGGGGTCCCAAAAGCTGATGTTGAAATTTGGTGCAAAATTCAAAATGACTGAGATAATGCAATAAAGTTGAAACCCCCATGTAGCCCATTATACAGCTTACCGCATTTCCTCAGTTCGCGGTCGGCTTTGAAGAGTGTGCAGACGTGTTCCCGTCCACGACGATCGTCGTGCCGGAGTCCGGAGGTAAGTATGGGGTGAGGGGGTGTGGGAGAGGCTGGGTGCGTAGGGTGCGGGTTGGGGGCTGGAGACGCTGCAGGACCGCTTTTTGTTTTACAGGTTCAAAATAAAAAGATGATCGGACGCTTTGCCACGCTGGGGTGGGCTCCCAGTGTGGCAGAAGATGGCTGGGGGCGAGGAGCCGACGGGATTAGCAACCCCATCGGCAACCACGCTGGGGCGAGGGAGCTGACGGGAATTGGGCACCCCTTGTCGGCAAAGTAAACCACCGCTTGCCACGCTGGGGTGGGCTCCCAGGCGTGGCAGCAGGAATGGCTTGGGGGGGCCATGGAGCCGATGGGATTGGGCACCCCGTCGGCAAGCTCTTGTGCCACCCTGGGGTGGGCTCCCAGCGTGGCACCAAAGCTTTGAGGGGGTGTGACGGGCGCGGGGAGGTAGCACGTGATGAGGGCAGCATCAGTATGGCAGCGGCTTCCTTGAAGCAGAGGAACACCACTGTCATGCCTGAGCTCCTGCACCCATTGGTGCCAGGACCACCACGCCTGCTCAAGGAGCAGTGCATTGGGTGGGAGAGGCACACCTCCAAGTGTGCTACTCTCCCAAAACATTCCTTGCGCATGCGCGCAAGTGAACATAAAAAGAGCCAAAAGATTGGAGAGTATGGCTTCTCAGTCTGCTTCCCCCTCAAATAAAAACTCTGAAGATGGGTCATCTTCTCTTAAGTCAAAGAAAAGTCCAATAAGGACTCCTTAGAAAATAAGCCTGATAAAAATTATTCTGACCAAGCCAAAAAGAGACAAAATGAGCAGATTCCTGATTCAGTGCCTGCAAAAATACAAAAAGGAAAAAGAAAAACATATCACTGCCCCTCCCACTGAAAAGCAAAGGGAGACACCTGTGACACAAAAAGATACACCCGTTGATGAAGAAATGGCTAAGGCTTGGCATTTATACGAGACTATACATGCCATAGGCAATCTCTTTAATGCCCCTCCTGACCCTACTACTCCTCACACTTCAGACCCTGGGCTTGTCCAGGGTTTTTACTATGAGGGTGATGATGACCAACGAGAGGATGAACCTTTAGAATCTGATGTATCCCCTGACCAAGAGTCTGGCTCTTCCTCTAATGGCCAGGAGGATTTTTCCTCTCACTGTACTTTCATTCAGCATATGATGGACACTGTGGATCTCACTACTCAAGAGACCACTGACCAGGAGGAGGAGGAAGACTTTTTGTATATGATGGGTCTCCCTCCCTCTATAAAGTTGCTTTTGCCCATACATAAATCACTTCGAAGAGCAACTTTTAAAATACTTGAGAATCCCACTTCCATTTCTGGAGTGGATAAGAAAATTAAAAAAAAAGTACCAATTGAGGAGAAATAATGCTGAATTTCTATATATGCACCTTGACCATGAGGGGGTGGTGCAGGCTGCTGCTTGTGACAATGCTAAAGTGGCTCTATCTTTGCAGCCCCTGAAAAGGAATCTAGAAGGCTGGATTTTATGGGTAAGACATCTTACACAACAGCTTCTCTGCTGCTTTGCCTATCTACTTATATGGCCTATGTAGCTCAATATTAAAAAGCTATCTGGAACTCTGTGCTAGCTATCAGCCAACAATCCCCAGACAAAGTAGCCCTGGACCTGGAAGAAACTGTAAAAACTGCCCTAGAGGCTACAAAGTACCAGTTTCACATGGCAGTGGACACTAATGACACTGCTTCCAGAGCCATGGCCCATGCTGTTTCCCATAGGCGCTATGCAGGGCTAAGAACAACCAACCTCTCACGATACACTCGGACTAAAGCTATGGAGTTCCATTGTGAGAATAATTCACTGTTTGGTGACAAAACAGAAGCTTACGTAAAAAAGGTGGGGGAATACAAAAGCACCTACCAAAGTAATGCTGCAGAAGAAAAAGCCTCTACTTCCCAGAGATCTCAGAGCAGAAGGAACAGAGGCAGAGGTTACTACCCCAGGGCCTTCTACCCTATGCCAATGACCATTTCCCTGGATTACTCTCAGATGAAAGGTTTCTTTAGAGGAAGAGGAAGGACAGGACAGAGATGGGCTGGTCCTTCACCTCCCTCAAGTACTCAGTCTAAGCAGATCTGGCTGCAAAAGCCAGGTCACCTCCCCTCTCTCAGTAGGAGGAAGGCTGACCCACTACCTCCACCACTGGCACCTCATTATCACAGACAAGTGGGTGCTCGAGGTAGTGAGTTAGGGACTTACCCTGCAGTTCAAGAAATTTCCCACTCAACAAGGTCAGAAGTCACTAAAATCTCTAACTCCTACAGAGAAACTACTGTTGGAGTTAGAAGTAAAGTCCCTTCTGTCTGCAAAAGCAGTGGAAAGAGTTCCCTTTCCCCAATGGGGAAAGGGCCTCTACTCCAGGTATTTCCTAACCCAGAATAAAAATGGGGACTGGCAATCCACTGTAGACCTCAGATACCTGAACAAACATTTACTCAATCCCAAATTCAAGATGGTCACCCTGGTTGTGGTGATTTCATCCCTGCAAAAGGGGGACTGGCTAGTTTCCCTAGACCTAAAGGATGCCTATTTCCACATTTCAGTCAGGCAGTCCCACAGAAAATTCCTCAGGTTCAAACTGCCTTAATGCCATTATAAGTTTGCAGTACTGCCATTTGGCCTTTCTTCAGCACCCAGAGTCATCACAAAGTGCCTGGCAGTAGTGGCAGTCCATCTCCGGAGACAACAAGTATCTGTTTTCCCCTACCTGGATGATTGGCAAATAGTAGGCAAGTCACCACAGGAGGTCAGAAACCCCTTTCAGCCTAACTCACAGTACCCTGGAGTCCGTAGGCTTCCCAATTAATACTCAGAAATCCCACTTCAATCCAGTTCAGTTACTGGAATTAATTGGAGCAGAACTGGACACACAAAAGGGAAAGGCCCTGCTCCCTCTTGACAGGGCACACAACCTTCCAGAATTTAGTAAATTATTTTGTCCTGGGCCAGCCAAGACCAGCCAGACACTTCCTGAGGCTTCTGGGCCACATTGCTTCTACCACAGCTGTGGTACCAGGCGCCAGATTTCAAATGAAGGACATTTGGTATCACCTAAGGGCTCACTGGTCCCAGAAAAATGATTCTGTGTCAAAACTCATTCCAGTCACAAAGACTCTACTGCAAGCCCTAGACTGGCGGAAAGACAGGAAATCTCAGGGAAAGGGTCCCCTTCCAGAAAAGGGAACCTTCCAGAATACCAACTACAAATGCCTGCCTTCTAGGATGGGGGGCACACCTGGCAGATCAATCCATAAGTGGGACAGGGTCCCCCAAGGAGTCCACTTACCACATAAACCTCCTTGAACTCAGAGCTGTTTATCTGTCAGTGAAAGCCTTTGCCACTCATCTAAAAAGTCTGTCTGTCCAGATCAGGACAGCACCACAGCAATGTTTTACATCAACAAGCAGTGGGGCACAAGGTTCACAAAGCTTTGCTAAGAGGCCATGAAAATTTGGTCTCTGGTCTACTCCCTGGAAATACAGCTTTAGGTCATTCACCTGCCAGGCAAGGACAGTGTGCTGGCAGATGCTCTGAGCCACATCAGTCAGGGCCACCATGATTGAGCCCTAAACAAATAAGTACTGACCACAGTTTTCAGGTGGAGCACTCCAGAGTTAGATTTTCTTCGCCTCAGGCCTCAATCACCAGCTACCCCTGTACTGCTGCAGGCCTTCGGCTCTGGGCACAGTACCAGTGGATGCCCTAAACCTGGACTGGACAGAGAAGTTTCTGTATGCCTTCCCTCCTTTTCCCTTGATTCTCAGGGTCCTCCTGAAGCTCAGTACCCAGCCTGCCACCATGATTGTGGTGGCACCAGACTGGGCAAGACAACCTTGGTATTCCCTGCTCCTGGCCCTGTCAGTCAAGCAACAAATCTGACTGCCTTTGAGCCAAAGTCTTCTGACTGTATCTCAGATGGGGATAACATATCCCAGCATAGAGTCTCTTTTTCCTCAAAGCTTGGCACTTAAAGAGCTAGAGTACCCAGACTCTCAATACTCAGAACAAGTCGTAAGGATCCTTCGTCTGGCTAAGAAACCTAGTACTAAAAAGACCTATGCTTCCAAATGGAAGAGTTTCCTTATGGTGCAAGGACAGGCACAGTCACCCACTGAAAGCTACTTTCTCTTCAATGCTTGACTACTTGGTGCACCTACAGGACTCAGGCCTAAGTGCCTCATCCCTGAAAGTCCACCTAGCAGCCATTTCGACTTGTATTTCTGCTGGGAAGGAAACGTCTATAATTTCTCATTCCATCTTTAAGAAATGTTTCAAGTGCCTGTCACACCTTCAACCCCCACTTAGGGAACCTATCCCTCCATGGGACTTGCACCTCTGCATAGCAAAACTCATGGAGTCACCTTTTGAGCCTATGGCTACAGTAGAACTAAAATACATCACTTGGAAAACTGTCTTTTTGGTGGCAATCACCTCAGCCAGAAGGATTTCAGAGCTGCAGGCACTCTGCACTGAACCTAACTACATTATCTCCCACAAAGATAAGGTAGTTCTCAGAACAAATAGGAAATTCCTTCCCAAGGTAGTGTCAGAGTTCCACCTGAACCAGTCCATAATACTCCCTTTCTTCTTCACAGACAAATCCACTCCTGGTGAATGAAAACTACATCGTTTGGATGTGAAAAGGGCACTGACCTACTATCTGGAGCACACTAAGCACTTCAGGATTTCACATACTCAGCTCTTTCTTACTTATGGTGAGGTAGGGAAGGGCAGGCCTGCCTCTAAAAGGACTATATCTCACTGAATAGTCTCTTGCATTCAGTTCTGTTACAGTAAGGCTGGCAAACAGCCACCTCAAGACCTCAGGGCCCACTCCACCAGGGGCATTGCAGCTTCAGTGGAAACCGCAATGGACATCCTCTTGCTAGATATCTGCAAAGCAGCTACCTGGAAGACTGTACAAACTTTCACAAAGCACTGCTGTTTGGATTTACAGTCCAGGTCAGATGCCAGATTTGGCACAGCAGTCCTGCAGAACCTGTTTCCAAAATAGGTTCTGTACCTGCTTCCCATCTGCACTGCTTTGTAGTCTGCATATGTACAAGCATACTGAATAATTCCTGGGGTAAGAAGAAAAAATTACTCACTTTAGTAATATTGTTTTTTCCAAGATATTCTTCAGTATGCTTGACCTACCACCCATCCTCCTCTACATAACCTGACAGAGTAGTTCTGCAGTTCATTCTTTAGCCAAATTTTTAACTGTTTGGACTTAATACCTTAGAGCTTTTCAGTTATGGGTGTTTTATAGTTTTTAGGTATTGTTCTTGTTTCTATAGTTAATTGTTTTTCATTAGTACTGTTGGGGCCTTTTGCCCTTTAGCTTCAAAATGAATCTGACTGATCTCCCACTCTAGCTACAGGCAGCACTTCCTTTCCTGATCTCTGATTGGCCGATGCCAAAAATCATTAGCATTGACTCCACCTCCAGGGCAGCTGAACCCAGCTGGCATACTGCATATGTTCAAGCATACTGAAGAATACCTTGGAAGATACAATATTACTATGGTGAGTATTTTTTTCTTACCTAATGAGCCCCCCCCTTCAGTAGAAAGCAGTTAGCAGGTAGTTTATTCAAGCAAAAGGGGCAGCACATATCCATAGTAGCTTATGTTCTACAATATGTATCTTTATACCCCTTGACTGATTCAAGTTCTCTCCTGCTTTGTATTGTATTGACTTTAGCAAATAATGTTCCTTTCCCTGTCTGTTAGTATGTCATTCAGTTCTGAAAATTCAATAAAAAATGATTAACTGAAGAAAAAAGGGGCACCACACAAGTTCAGATAGATGGCACCAAATACTTAGGTAAGCTTTTCATGTGTGAGATAGGCAGTCTGTTTTAACTCAGGGGCACTTGCGCTTTAAATGCAGTCAATAGGCAAACTCACAATTCAGGTACACTGTCACTTTAAATGCAGTTCAACAGTCAGACCTATGAATATTCATCAGTTTATTTTGCCTCTCAGCATTAGGTCCTGTGGAGCTCTTTTTACCATGCCCTTTGAATGATTGGTACCCTGGGCCTGCCTGCCCCCACAGTTTCTTGCCCTCATGGAGCATTCTTCAATTAATTTGTCCTAGAGGCAGATCCTTTTACCTCAGTGCCTAACTTGCCTTGATGTCACTCTTATAGAGTGCCTTAATTATCCACTCTGTGTGCGGTCTGGTGCCTAATGGATTCTGCCCCCTCTTAGGCCTGATTCCTGTGGAGCCTGATTTCACTCCACTCTATGGCCAGTGTCTGTCTCTGAGGCCTTACTTGCCTCTGACTTTTTCCTATGGAGCTCTTCCTCTCAGCCACCTCCTTGGGAGGTCTATTGCCTGGAGCTTATCTGCCCTCTCAAATGGCCTCAACTACTTTAGATATGCACTGAGTGATGCAGTTGTTTAATTAATAAATAATAAAAAAAATGTCCTTTCTCTCTGGAGGATGGTTGGTACTGCTTGCTTGTGGAGCCGCATCACTCACCACCATGACCTGGCTTGCCTCTGGAGAGGTAGCAGATGACCACCCTTCCTTGACAAAGTGATGGCTGTGCAAGCCACAAAATGTTGGTGTTAGATCAGTTATGGAGACAAGATGATCAATAATAAATGAAAAATATATTTTTACTAATAGGAGTTGAGTTGAGCTCTGCTTTTTATCTATTTGTATTCAGTCTCATCTTAATCTTCACATTTTCCTATGACAAGGAAGAGGGCATCCTGGAACAGTCCCCCTTTCTTTCTACAGTCAAGGAGGGGTAGACAATAGTTGTTCTGTTGAAGTGTACCAGGCTTGTGGATGAATTTTCTGTAGCTGGCATCAATATGGATAGAAAATTCAAGGTGAGAGTCAAGTAATGCTATATGCTAAGATACTTGAATGACAAGATTTCCTCTAGAGATGATCCATCCCCAGTCTTGAAAACCAGGGTAGATTGTAGCCTTTAAATTTTCTGAACATTATCAAAGGTTATGGAGACCATTTTGTAGCATTCAAAAAAGTTAGCCTGGAAGAAGCATTGGGCATTAACAAAATCAAACTGGAGAGAAGCTCCCAACTCATTATTCAAGGGTCCAGTGGCAAAAAGCACTGTGTGAGTTGTACTGAAAAAAACAGGCTTAGGGGAGATCATTGAGGAAGACTGAGAACAGGGTAGGGTCTAGCACAAAACCCTGGAGGACTCCAGAGCCAATCAGGAAAGAAGGGCTGGAGATATAACTGTCAAGGATGGAACAGCACTGGTTACTTAGGTACGTGTGGAACCAGCTGACCAAGAGGTACGAAAGGCCTGTCCCTGCTAGTTTTTCATGTAGGATAGGGTGGACAACAGTGTTGAAAGCCTTAGCAAGATTGACAAAAATAGATGAAGTAACTTGACCCAGATTCATCCCATTCAGAACAGAATCAGTTAACCTTAGGAGGGAAGAGAGAGAGTAGAATGGATCTGCTGGAAAGAAACCAGATTAAAAAAGGGTGAAAAAGGATGAGGAGGAGTCAAGGAAGTAGGAGAAATGAGGGAGCAGTTTTTTTTCTGAACTTTAGCCAGTGTAAGAGAGACAAGGCAAAATCTTCCTGGTAGGGAAGGATCACCACTTTTATACAGAGGAATTATCAACTACTGTCATATGTTTTGTACTCTTCCAAACATCAAGAACCTTGCTTAGGGAAAAAGAGAAGTTGATGAAGGCTTAGCTGGGGAAGCAATAGCTGGAGCAGAGAGACAGATGAGCTGAGGCTCAAGTCCATCTAGACTTGCTTTTAGAGGGGTTGAGAGACAACAGGACCTTGAGAATAGTTCCTGGGGAGGTCACAGTCAAGGCGCAGGAGATGATTAAAGTGTTGAAAGAGGTGGAGACCACAGGATATAGTGGACCTTGCTAGTTTGAAAGCTGGGGTTTCAGAGTAGAGGTACGGTAAAAACATTGTGTAATATCTTCCAAAATTTGAATGGGGGGGAGGAGTTGAAATTTTTCTTGAGCTTAGAAGTGAAATACTCTGCCTTAGCCTGCCTGATGAACTTGGTGCAGACATTACAGAGTTTTTTGTAACTTAACATGTCCTCTGGGGAGCCAGAATCCTTCTTAGGGTGTCATGTAGTGCCTCATGTTTTGAGTTTAGTGATAAAGTAGGATATGACCCAGGGGAAAGGGAACCTTTACACATGACCTCCAAGGGGGGGAGGCATGTTTGTATTAGGGAGCACTGAAATTGGAGCTGAAGTATGCAAAGGCTAAATTCAGGTCATTGTGAAATGTGATGGAGAACTAATTAGTATTGTTAGCACTGCAAGGAGTAAGAAAAGAGTGGTGAACTAAACTCCAGTCTTGGAGATGACCAAAGGCTTTTAAACTAAGATACAGTAAAGCATATAAAGAACAAGCTTGCTGTTACAATATGCCTTTAAAAACGTTCATTATAATCAGAAAAACATTTTTTTTGTAATCTTTCATTGTTACCTTTACAGGGGAAATTGAACTGACCCCACACACAAAAAATGCTGATGAAAAGGAAAGAAGGATTGGTGAAAAATTCTATTTATCCTAGGTAAACTAAAAAAAAAACTTTCTAAACCAAATTATGAACTATTGAGTGTTAAATTAACATCAAGTTTAAATACATAGAGGATATATTACTTAAAGTCGTTAAACAAGGCCTTATGAGCCTTGTGAATAACATTGTATTACTCAGTTAGAGAGTGGTTGAAGCCTGATTTTTGGTACAAGAAAATTAAATTGGTGCTGCTACAACATAATGAACTATCTAAATGGTGATGTTTTATGTTTAGACCTGATATGCTTTTTTATGAAAAATGAAGAATAATGAAGTAATGTGAAAGGAAAACTTCCTAGGTAGGCTGAAGTTTGCATTTTTGAGTGAGAGAAATATAAATTACACTATAAAATGAAATGAAAGAAAAATGTTTATAAAAAGAATAGTGACACATGATTGTTTATATCGTTTACAGATTTTCTATAAAAAGATTGAAAAGAAGTAAATATTCCCTGTGAACAAGCTCTATGGACAGAGCAAAACATAGGGGACATTAATAAAAAGAACTGTTGAACTCTTTTACAAGGAGCATTGCGTCTTTTGCAAAGGACTTCAAAGTGCTTTACCCCCCCCCCCATTTCTGTGTAGCCAGTGTTCCAAAGATCCACGAGGGGTTAGCTGAAGAACTTTAAAGACATTTAATAGAGAAGCTTCCATTTCCCACTGAATCTTCACTTTGTAATTCACTAAGGCAAGGCAAGGCTAGGCAAATTTTGTTTTTAGGCGCCCAATCCCAGAGGCTCTGGGTGCTGTACAAAACAAATATACAGATAATAAATAAAATCACACAAAGTAATAAATAAAACACAGCAAAAAGAAATAAAAGCAGGCCACAACAAGGTGGTAGGATAGCCAGCAACAAAAAGTAATTCCTAAAACAGGGCAATTATTAAAACAGTATCTAAAAGACAAAATCTAAGAAACACTGTCTAAACAAAGTGTCTAAAATACAGTGTCTGGGAATGTCTGATTAAACAGAAAGGTCTTGAGGTGGGCTTTAAATACCTCAACTGAAGGGGCCTGCCTTACAGCTGATGGAAGCGAATTCTACAGGATTGGGCCGGCGACACTAAATGCTATGTCACCGGCAGTTTTCAGCCTCGTCCTAGGAATCGCAAGAAGGCCCCAGAGGAGGAACGGAGGGAGCAGATTGAGGCAGCAGGTCTTAGAAAGTCCAACAGGTAATCAGGGCCCAGTCCATGTAGGGCCTTAAGGGTGAGCAAGCCCACCTTAAAGAGGACCCTCCACCTAACTGGCAGCCAGTGCAGTTCATGCAGCACGAGGGTGATATGTCAGTACTTAGATTGCCCCGTCAACAACCCGGCAGCTGCGTTCTGCACTAGCTGCAGTCTGCGGAGGGTATCTCCATAGACCCCAAAGTAGAGTGCATTATAGTAATCAAGCCTAGATGTCACAAAGGCATGCACCAAGATAGGGAGGTCCATGGGTGGAACTAGGGGTTTGAACCTGGTGATATTCCTTAGATGATAGAAACTACTGTGGACAATGGATGACACCTGAAATTGAAGTGTCAGCCCACTGTCAAGGATAATGCCAAGATGGAGCACCCTAGAGGAGGCCTTCAATGGCACAGACCCCAGGACTAATCCTGTTGCTGCACCAGAGACCATCCTATCACGACCTTTGTTTGACTCCATCACCAGTACCTCTGTCTTATCGGGGTTCAGTCGCAACCAGCTGGAGGCCATCCAGTCATTGATCTTGGCAAGGAAATTAGTTAGCACTTCCACTGCATTGGATGTTTCTGGGGCAAAGGAAAGATACAGATGGGTATCGTCAGCATAGCAATGAAAACCCAAACTGCACTTCCTAATGAGCACTCCCAGGGGCAGCGTATGCATGGCAAACAGCACTGGTGACAAGACCGAACATTGACATCCAGTTGTCGTTGGACTCTACCCATCTCTATAGTAATATCAAAAAGCAGTCTCCATGACTTTTGTGAGCATATGAGACTCACTAGTCTCCACACTATCCCGTGTCTTCTGGGCACTGGATGCCCCCCCCCAACCTGAAGCAGTTCACCACTTCATATACATTGTGGTGTGACTGCATCAGCCCTTTGATTTCTCTGCCCACATTGATGCAATTCACAAAAAGCTCATTTTTAAACTTGATGCACTATACCACTGTAAATTGTACCTTCCATTGCCTGTCTGCTGAGTTCTTGTTCTTAGTATGATCCTCTTTGTGTTTTGACTACATGGACATGGTATAAAGTGCTGCCCCTGAATTTATCTTGGCCGTACTGGACCCCCTTTTCCACTCCTTCTGTTATTTCATTCTAACCTGACCTCTCCAAACCCACCATTGCTCCCTTTACTCTAGCCTCTCCCTTCCCTCCCTCGAGTCCCAGAGCCTCACACACTGTGCCACTTTCCTTTCCAAATTCTAGTTAGTGCCCCCATTAACATACCTTTCTCTTCTCCCCTGCCTTCCCCTCTTCTTACTCCCTCCGGTCCTCTGACTCCTATTCCTTCTCTATGTGCAGATGCTAAACCTTCCTTGATCAATCCGCCTTTTCTTTTCATCACCCCTTCTCTGAGATACCCTCTTTCTGTCCTCCTCCTCCTCTTCTCCTCTCCTCCTCCATGTACTCTTTCAAAGCCCTCCTATGTTACCTCACCACACCCTCTTGCACTTGCAACTAGCCCTCTTGCTCAACCTGTTCCTTTTTGCTTATCTCTCTCCCCCCCATCACATATTTTGCTCTTCTGGGCAGTGTTCATTCCATCTTCTTCCCTTGTCCTTCTCCAACACACTGTAGGACTGCTACTGCTGAATCAGTCTATGGCATTGCACCTTTCTATATTTCATCTACTCATGCTATTTTTTGTCTTGTCCCATACTGGTTTTCTTGTGCACCTTTATTTTTAACCATAATTATTTTGAACAGTTACTTTGTGACCTTATACTGCTGCACTTAGATTATTCACTGTTCCGTTTGTATAGTGTTGTATAGTTTTTATCTGATCATTCTTTTTGTACTGTGCCAATTGTTTATTACTTGCCCATTGTATTCCATCACTTGAATCCCCTCCCCCAGGTCACACCTTGAAGGTATCCAGTGACAACAGCGACTATAAATGAGTGACTGTCAAAAGAGTGACTCATTTACAGCGCTACCCTGTAAGGTTAGCGACAGAATGCGATGGCGAAGGTAGGGATGAGTGAGGGAGGGTTACAAGGGTGACAGGATGGGCAGGTATAGGGAGGAGGGTTTGTGTGGGGTAGTGTGGCCTGCTGCCGCTGAGCTAGCCATGTGGTGTGGTGGTGAGGGTAGCTAGCTTCAGTGCAGTAGGTGCTGGGTTTGGGGCTGGGGACCAGGAAACATTTTGTTGCTTGTGCTGTGATTTTTTGTTTTCTGGACTTTCTCTCCCTCTCCGACATGCATCCCCCTGGAGTTGGTTATATTAAATCAGAGGGTGCGGGTGGGCACCCCCCCCCCACATAAATCCTATTTTCAGTTGCCAGATGCGGTGTTGCCCACAAGTGTACCATACATCACCATTGTGCTTTTCAATGATGTACACTCGCTCTAATGGTGATCGCTCTTTTTCGATCACCATTATGACATGGAACCCACCTTGAAACCAACCTCAGTTCAGTGCCTGTCAGAGTCATCAAACCTAAAAGTAAAATACTATTATATTTTATCTTTGTATGAGCAAAATACAATGCAAATCTGTAACAAGGGCTGCTATATTTTTTTCTTCCATATGGAACTTAGCACTGTAGTATGACACTGTAGGACAACAAACAGGGTTATTGATATAGCTGGAGGGGGTGTGACAAACAGGGTTATTTTAACTGGTATACTCATTTGATTTTCCTGACTACACCCCTAGTGCCACAGTCAGGGGATGTTTGGACTGTGTTGTATATTTTGGAAGGTGCTGTAGAAGGAATGATGAAGTATTGAGTTATACTACTACGTAATCATCATTAACTATTATGATCACCATGTGCAGTTTACAGGAGTGGTATAGTGAATGTGAAGCATTCAGAAGGATGATTTGTATTTACTAGAGGTGGGTGTACTGGTTCGGTGAACATTCAACCCCCTCCTGAACCAGCAGCATCAATGACAATTGAACCGCTTCCAAACAGTAATGGTTCATGTAACTCCTTGTTTCCTGCCTCATTCAGTTGACAGTGACACAATGAGTCAGAGGGTGGAGTGGGACTGACATGTAGGATGTATATGGGAGAGAGCTGTAGGAGGGAGCAGACAGAGAGCAGTGGTTCATCACTGGACAACAGGAACAAGGAACATCCCCATGTTTCTTGGCTGATACCTGATTGGGTTGGGCCAGGAGGAACATGATGAACTTTGCATGCTGGCTGTTTGCTGCTCTACTGTGGTCTGCTCAGTGCGTAGCAGACATTAGAGAGAGAAGCAGCAGCTCTGCAGTTTGCACTGCTCCGTGTTCGTTGTCATCAGCACAGCAGCCATAAAAAAAAGTTAGGGTTGTCTCGTGACCCTCTGAGGGTTATAAAAAAAAACCTGATCTAAGAAATAAAAGAACTAGAGAACTTAGAAGAGAAACTCTGTGAGGCCAAACGGAGGGTGGGGAGGTGAGGAGAGGGTCAAGTGAGCCTTACTGACTGAATTCTTGTTCTTTTTTCTGTCCTGCAAAAAGAAAAACCCAAAAACAAACCCTTGCTTTGGAAGGACTGTGTCATAGAGGGTTAGGCCAGGTTTGAGACCCCTGGATCTTCAATCTGAACTCTAGCATTGTCTGTGGGTAGCACTGCCAGCAGTCCTTATAGTTTAGAGGTCCAGTGTGAACCAGAATAATATAGCAGATCTGTGTCTGAAATTCAGTTAAAATCTGACAGTCACAACAGTGCCGCTTGCATACTGTCTGTGTGACCTCAAAAAAGTCAATCAGCTCTCCTCCCTGCACCCCGTTGGGCATACCTACAAGCTTCAGCTCTGTGGGCCTTCCGTGGACTATAAATTAAAAAAATAAATAATCCTTGCTGTGGAAGGACTGTGTCATAGAGGGTTAGGCCAGGTTTGTGACCCCCTAAGCCTTTAATTTGAACTCTAGCATTGTCTGTGGGTAGCACTTGCACCAACCCTAATAGTTTAGAGGTCCAGTGTGAAGGAACTAGAATAATATAGCAGACCTGTGTCTGAAATTCAGTTAAATCTGACAGCCACCAGTGCCACTTGCATACTGTCTGTGTGATGCTGAACAAGTCAGTCAGCTCTCCTCCCTGTGGTCTGTGGGGCACACCTACAAGCTCGGCTCTGTGGGCCTTCAGTGGACTATAAATAAAAAAAATAAATAATCCTTGTTTTGGAAGGACTGTATTACAAAGGGTTAGGCCAGGTTTGTGAGCCCAGAATCTTCAATTTGAACTGTAGAATTGTCTGTCAGTAGCACCGGGCCTTATAGTTTATAGGTCCAGAGTGAACCATAATAATATAGCAGATCTGTGTCTGAATTTCAGTTAAAATCTGACAGCCACCAGTGCCACTTGCATACTGTCTGTGTGACCTCGAACAAGTTATCCAGCTCTCCTCCCTGTGCCCCATAGGGCACGCCTACAAGCTTCAGCTCTATGGGCCCTCTGTGGACTATACATTAAAAAAAATAATAATGATCTTTGCTTTGGAAGGACTGTGTCACAAAGGGTTAGGCCAGGTTTGTGACCCCTGAATCTTCCACTTGAACTCTAGCATTTGCTGTGGGTAGCACCAGCCCTTATAGTACAGGTCAAAGCACCATTGTGAACTAGAATAATATAATAGACCTGTGTCTGAATTTAAATTCAGTTAAAATCTGACAGCCACCACCACTTGCATACTGTCTTTGCAATGGTGACCCTGAACAAGTCACTCAAGAAAAACTGGCATTATGAGTACTCAAAACAATTGCAAAACAGAAGACAGGGTCAAACATGGAAGTAAATGTAAATATTTATTCAGCAGTCAAGAAAGGAGTGGCCCATCAAAAACTAAAGTAAAAAGACCAAAGTCTATTGAAGGGGCTGAACTAAATAATGCTACAACTAAATAAGTAAAAATGTGTTTGTTTAGTGCCCAATCCCGGAGGCTCTGGGCACTGTACAGGTTGGTAGGAAAACACACATCAATAATAAGCATAAAACAAGGAAAATAAAAAGAGTTTAACAGATAAATACAGATTAGAATAAAAGTGCAGCAGTTATTGGTTCTTAACTAAGACAATCTTCAAATGGCATTTTAAAAAGATGAGCCTACTACTATCGATGTGCCGACTAACTCTCAAAATGAAGAAACCTCAGCAACTGGGGTTGGACTGTTTATGTCAGAAAGGCTCAGTAATGCCATGGCAAGCACAGTTTTAAAAGAATCCAAGGCATCTACCAGCAAGTCATCTAAGAACACTGCAAAAACAAAGAGTATTCCTATTATACACAAAGTGAAAACACTTAAGCAAAAAGGTATGGCAAGGGGATAGATTAACAGTCTGTTAATCACCCCCTAGGGGTGTAATGTGGCACGAGGCACAGCCAAGTGCCATATTGCCCCTAGGGGGTGATTAACTGACTGTTAATCTAACTCCTGGGAGTGCCTTATTGCTGTTATAAAAAACTGTTCCAAAAGAAGAGGGTTAAAAGAATACTTTTTGAATGTTTTCCTCATTTAGAGGGAGATTTTAATAAAATAGTTCTTCCACCAACAGTTTAAGAATGCTGGTTCAAAATCAGAATACATCATTCCAATCATTCAGCAGTGCTAGAGGGTGGATTGCTGACAGAAAGAATCCATGTGCCATTACGTTCAGGCTGTACATAACAGTATAACATGGATTAATTTAAGGGTGTTGGAATCCTAACAGCCAATCAGATTGCAGCATTTCTGAGAACCTTTTTATAATTACAGTTACAACTTGCAGTGGAGTTGCTCAGTTTGCAACACATGCATATTGAATAACTCAGTTTCCAAGTAACAGCGCTAGCTCTACTGAATCTGATGGTGATGATGACCATGGTCACGATAATAGATGACACGGACGAGCCTACGATTCTGAATTTACCTATTTCTCATTCTGACAGTGACAATGTGGATGAAGAGAGTACTAATACAGTGTCAAAAGGGAAAAAGAAAATTTCAAAGGTACAAGCAAACAAAGTGCAACAAAGTCTGACAGTAGTGATGGCAATGGTGCTGATGCAGAGGATTCTACGATTATGTCACATGATGAACCTATATTTTCGACCGATATATCTTCTCCAGTTAAACCTGGCCACTCAACCCCTACTGAGCTCATTACTAGACATAGATAGTCCACCTCTACTGTTTGGAATCATTTTTATATAAACCCCAAGGATGCTTGCCAAGTTATATGCATGCACTGCAATACTTGTGTTAGTAGGGGGAAAAATAAACTGAATCTTGGAATGACAACTATGATGAAACATCTTATGTGAATTCACCCTATCGTTATATACGGTTCAAATAAATGGTCTGACATTGGCGCCTGGAAATGTAGCAGGGCTCTCAGTGAACAGGAACATTCTGCTGAAATAGTAGGAGATGGTAATCATAGGTATCATAGGTAGGGTACAAGACTATAGCTTTTGCCAAAATGACTCACCATTCGTCAATGGATAGATTAGGATGGACAGTTTTTACTGAAATGTAAATCCAGTTTCTTCTTAAAAGTAGAGATGGTATCAATGCCTACTATATGCTCCCGCAGTCCATTCAAGTGTATTATTACCCTTTGATTAAACCAAGCTCCTCTTTTATCTGTTCTATAGTATTCTCCTCTTACTTGGTAACTATGAGCTCTAGTGATTTTATTTGAGACTTTTCTTATCAATCATTAGCATTCCCAAAAATCCTCATTTCTGAATGCTGCATAAACAAGGCAAAGGTCACCTCTGATCCTATGATACTCTAACATACTGTATATAACCCTATCTCCTGAAGTCTTTCATCATATTTTGGAGTTTTTAGTGTTGTTGTTTTTTGTGTGTGGCTCTTCTCTGAACTTTCTCTAATCTCACAATATCCCCCCATGATAGGGTCTCCAAAACGGAACACTGTACTCCATCAGAGGCCTAACCAAGGATCCATACAGTGGCATTATTACAGTGCTATCTCTACTACGTATATTTCTCAGTATACAGTTCATCATGCCATTTGCTCTTTTTACGACCTGTATACTGTGCTGTTTAAATAGTAGGTTATTAGCTACAAGTATTCCTAGATCGTATTCGCTTTCTTTACACTTGATTTTAACACCTTTTAGAGTATACGCCACACATTTTTTGTCTTTCCCAAAATGCATAGTACAGCATTTTTCATAACTGAAACTCCTTTTATGTTCTGATGGCCATTTACCTATTCCATTCAGGTCCTCTTGAAAGTTCATGATGTCTTGCCTACTATTAACAATTGCCCCTATCTTGCTACTGTCTGCGAACTTGCTTATCCAGGATTTATCAGATGATTTTAGGGATGACATGAACAGATTAAACAGAGTAGAACCCAGAACAGAGCCCTGGGGCACCCCACTAGTAACCTCCTCCCATTCGGACATAAATCCCCCAATACACACTCGCTGTTTCCTTTTAGCTAACCATGCTGCAATTCATCTAATCACGGATACCCCAACATTCAATACCTCCATTCTGTTGACTAATTCAATATGAGACACAAGGTCAAATGCCTTAGTGAAGTCCAGATAAATCACGGCAACTGGGAGTCCCTCCTCTAAGGATCTACTGACCTGTTCAAAGAACTGAATCAAGTTTCTTTGACGTGACCTTCTGGGTGTAAACTCATGCTGTGAAATGTCAACATAACCCCCTTCCCCTTCCTGCATATGTTTATCTAGATATTCTTTGATATGTCCTTCCATGATCTTACTGGTTATGCAAGTGAGGCTAATTGGTCTATAGTTTTTGTAATCCATCCTTACTCCCTTTTTACAACTGTGGGTGGAGCCTACAGGAGTATTGCATGTACAAAAGGAGTGATGTCATGTTTTCTGTCCATGGAACTGACTGAAGGTGTAAATAGTCTCCTCTGACTTAAATTCCTCCAAGAAATATTTTCCGCCCTCAAATAAATACGCTTTCATGTTAGTCAATGGTTGCAGGGCACTATTTTCTTTTTTAAATGGGTGGTACAAGAACTGGAACCTGAGTAGTGGGAGGCAGCATTGTTTTTTTGGGAGAAGTAAGGTCCACCCCACCTCCATCCAAGAAGCTCCAAAAGGTCCATCCCACCTTTTTTTTTATTCATGTGGGAGGGAAATGAGGTGGATTTATTATCCTGAAAGAAAACTCACATGTTTCGGATGTGGACCAAGGAACAGAACAATTCTGTGGAGTTCCCTGCATTTTGTTAAGGACTAGAACAGAAGTTACTTAAAATGCCTTCAAACTGACTTAAAAACCCTTAGAACAAATGATTATCAGAGTCACCTAGTGTCTCAAAAGGAAAGACTAAGAAGTGTCTAAAAACTAAGGAAAATAGACAGCTTTCAGGTATTTCTTAAACATTTATATACTAAAAACAAAGTTCAGCTTTTGGGATTAACAGTATTTGTTTACCATATTCTATCTATCTATCTATATATATATAGTTTGTCTTTTTAGTAGTTTCAAAATCTTGCATTGATGTTACTAATGCATTTAGAAATACATTTTTTTAATTGTCTTTACAGATAACCTTGAAAGCATTGGTGTTACTTATGCATTTAGAAATACATTTTTTAATTGTCTTTACAGATAAATCATGCATGTTCATGTGAGTGCACATTTTTGGGGAGATGAGGTTCAAATTATTTTAATCATGGGCACAGTACCTTGTAAACACAGTCTGTGATGAAGTGTATTTTTCTTTTTAAGTTTGAGAAAGCTATTAGAAGTAGAATGGGTTAAACACTTCCTGGAACTTTCTGCATAACAAGCTCTCCATGGCATCTCACAGCATTTGACAACAACATCCTAAGAGTAGTCAGTGTAATACTTTACAGGACATTGCATAACAAGAGACCTAGCCTTCCCTTTTTTCAAATAATACAGCAACTTCATTCTCAGGCAGGCAGTTCTAGACTACTGTTTATATTCTACTGAATCTTCTTAAAGGAAAACTGCATGTTAAAATCAGGAATATGTGTGTTACTACCAGTTTTGAGTTCTCACTTCAATCCAGTGTTTTGTTTCTGCCTAGGCTGTTAGAGGAGTTTTTCTAATTTTCCCTGGGTGTTTTATGACGTCTTGGGGCTGTCATTCAAGTTTGTTTTATTGCATCTTCTCCAAGTTAGTCTTCACAGTGTACCCTTTGGTTTGATGTCTAATAGCCCCTACAGCAGGCCAGTGTCTTGTTACAGTGTTTTGCTTAGCCACAGCAGAGAAAAAAAAAAAACACTGCAGCCAGTGCGGAGCCGTTGACTTGTCTCTCCAACATAACCTGTTTGTGGACATCTTTTGCACTGAATGAAATTAACAACATGTCGTGATGTGCATGTATAACTCCCATGCACCTTGAATTGTCTGTTTTGTGATGTAACCAAACAGTCTGAGGTGGAAATGAGCTCACAAGTCTTACAGGTGTGTTGATTGCAGGGTCGTGTGCCATTGTGTGACATGGTATTCTGTTCTGGTGAAAGCTTGCTCCTAATAATACTATGCAGATAGGAGTGCAGTTAAATAGTGTCACATTTTTACTCTGTAGGTATTAGGATACATAAGCCCTTTTACTTAAGATTTCATGACAAAAGTCCTTTGGGGAATAATTGCAGTGATTGATGTGAATAAAGGTTCATTAGGAGAGAGAGAGAGAGAGAGAGAGAGAGAGTGTGTGTGTGTGTGTGTGTGTGTGTGAGAGTATCTCCTTAAAGCTAGTTATCCCCCCCTGCATTATGGGGATGTGGGGTGGGGTAGGGTGCATTGTTTATGTGAAGAGGAGGAGAGAAATTACATTTTTATCACTTTTTCAGATTCCTTAGACACTTCTGGTACATCAAGTTGTTAAATTCTCACTGTATATTGACATCAGTACATATCAGGCTACATGGTCCTTGGTAGTCCTCGGCTAGAGTTTTTTGTTTGACTCTAATACTGTCAATTTATATTTAAATTATCATTTATAAAGTCCTGTCACTATACTAGAGGTTTTTGAAATTATGGGGCATGATATCTAGCTGGAGAGTACAGCTGGGTGATAGGTCCAGCTAAGTTTTACACATCATACAGTGTGCACTGATGTTTTTAAGACAACTTTATTGGTCATTTCTTGTCTATAATGCAGCACTGAAACTTCTTGGAGTCCTAAGACATTCTTAGTATGTCTTTAATCTGGGTGGGGGTTGCTTTTCAGTAATCACATCCTTATACACACTGTGACACTCATAGCTTGATTTAAGAGACATCTGCTCCAGCAGAGTTATCTTATGTCAATTAAATTTATATGCAGTAGGGTTCTTTGTATGTGTTTTGCACCAAGCACCTTTGACCCTGGGAACCTCCTGGCTGAAGGTTTTATGGTACTGTTAAACTTCTCTGACATCATCATCTGTATTTTTTAAATGAGTATTTTAAATCAATGGGGATTTTTTCTGTTTTTTCTGCATGATCCAGCTGTTAAAGTATTGTTTTTTTCTAAACAACTGCCATTAGGCTTCTGAAGTAGGACTGGCTGGTCCAAAAGCTAGAGCACTTTGTTCTTGTTGTTACATCTATGTTGGTTCATTAAAAGGTATCAAATCATTTGCTTCTGGATCTGTTCTTGCAAGAACCAATACGGCAAATACTAAATCTAGATTTCAACATAGAATCTGAAAAATTCATAACATGCTGTATTGTGATTCAATGAACTGATAAATGGGGATTTTGGTTTCTTTTACAAATTCATTTTTCCTGACCATGGATATACTAAAACAAAAATTTTTCAACAAAATGTTTTTAAATAAAGAGTTTAACTCACAGCAGCAGAAGAAGCATGTCGGCATTAATAACTTAGTGGCGTGGATGTAGAGGCACCAGTATTTAAGCATGACTTTGGTAGAGGATTAATTGTGACTGGGGGTGAGGGAGGGAGTGAGTCTTGATATCTATAGCATAATGGTTTTCTGAAACTTCAACCTTCAATGGGTTAGACTCTGCAGCCATCTGTACAGTATATCACTAAGCCATATGCAGTGTAGTATGGGTAAAACCCAGATCACCAGACCAGGACCAGTGCTGTAAAATCTGAACTGAGCACAGCTTGTGCAAATATTGCTGATCCAGTGGATCAAATAAATACATGCAAATAAATACTCAGCTTCACCTTGTGCTTCAGCTCACCCCAGGAGTGACGTTATTACATGATAACACACACCATGTCGTGCCTTATTGCTTAAATATGCCCTTTCTCAATGTACTATACTTTGATTCAGTTAGTGTATGCAACAGCCTTCATGTGAACACTCTGGGCTTCTCTTTGACTCCTGATGTCTATTTGCTTTAGCTATTGTGTATTGTTTGAACTGCTTTGGTCTTCTTGATGTGGTGCTGTGTGCCTAAACTATGTAATCTGTTTATCTACTGCTACCCATGTATCTCCAGTAAATGACTGTTATAACTGTCTGCTCTCCGAGCCATTGTTTTTGGACTTGTTAACTATGTTGTCTTTGTATTAGTTTTGGTGAGGTGCCTTTGTAAATGAGTCTCTGACTCAAAGGTTTGTAAATTTGAGATTTTTTAAATAAATAAATAAATGTTTATGTTTAAGCCCATGAAACACCCCTATCTAGTTAATGCATTCACAGTCGCAGTGGCTCTGCCAGACCTTGTTTAAAATGGGAGTTACATGTGCTTTGTTCCAGTCCTCAAGAATCTCACCCCTGTTTAATGATTCCCTGAACAGCACCACCATTTATTTATTATTTATTTAGCTTTTGTTTACCAGTTAAGCATGCTAGACAGTCAAGTGCCTATTTTCAGGTGCAAGCTAGTTCTCTTGCCAATTCTCTCAACACCTGAGGGTGGATACCATCTGGTCCTTGCGACTTGTCCACTTTTAGTTTGTTTAACTTGTTCTTGACAGCGATTTCCTCAAATACTATGGTTCTTGTATCCTCATGTCCTTTTGTATTCAGTATTCTATGATTCCCATCTTTAGATTGAAAGATACAGAGAAAATATTTATGAAATGTATCGGCCATATCTTACTTATTTGTTATGATCGAATCACCTATTAGAAGAGGTCCAATCTTGTGCATCCCTTTCCTTTGATTACCTATATAATAAAAAAAGTGTTTTTTATTGTCCTTTGTCTTTGTTGCAATTCTAATTTCTTCTTTTGTTTTGGCCTTTTTAAAGCTGATTTATATTCCCTAGCTGTTTCTTTAAATTTAAGCCATCCTATTTGTGTGGGATATTTTTATATTTTCCATATGCTCTTTTATTCTTCTAATGATCCTTTGAATATTTTTATTAAACCATAATGGGATTCTACCATTTACATTATATTTAGTTCTTTCAGGAATGTATGTAGTTGTGCAATAATCAATTTTACTTTTTATATTGTTCCATATATCTTGTACATTTAGCCCTGATAAATCTTGTTTCCAATTCCATTTTTGTAGATAGTTTCTCATCTCAACATAGTTTGCCCTATTCCAGCATTTAACATTTATCTTCCCCTAGCTTGTTATCTTATTACACCCTATCTTAAATTCAGCCATATTATGGTTGCTTGTTCCAAGGGGTTCTCTTACATTGCAAGCAGATATTTCATCATCCATATTACTTAGCATAATGTTCAATATGTTTTGGCCTTCTGTGTTCTGATTAACATACTGTTCAAGGTTATTGCTTATTGTTACGTCAACAAGCCTTTTTCCCATTCTGTAGACCCAGATGGCTCAGGCTAATCTATATTGGGTAAGTTGAAATCTCCCAGTATAACTGATCTTCCACTTAATTCCATTTTTTCTGTTTTTTCCACAAATTTTATGTTTTCCTCCATTTTTAACCCAGCTGCTCTATAACATAATCCTACCCATCCTGATTTACACTAAATAATTTAAAGCCAGGTACAGGTATGTCTTTGCCCCAGTCATCATCTTTCCACCATGTTTCCATCACCCCACATATTTGTATGTCTTCTCATTGAAGTAAAATATGTAGCTCCTCTTTTTTTATTAACTAAACTTCTCACATCCACTAGTAAAACTTTAATTTCCTTAAATGTGGTATGACTGTTGGTGTTACACACTTCTGATGTTTTTTTTCTTTGATCATTTGATTTATTTATCTCAGTACTTAATGTGAATGACAGAAACTCCCCTCTCCCCTGTTCTGTCAGTTTAAATTTTTATTTTTTATGATGTCACAGAAAATGTTCACCAAGAAACAACTTCCCCTCCTGTTTAAATGCAGTCCATCATAGGTGAACACATTATGGTTACCCTCAAACTTCTCACAGGTCTTTAGATAAGTAATATTTTCTGCTAGGCACCACTGCCTTAGGCTATTATTTATATACTTTAATTATTTAGTCCATCTGTTACCAGTTTTTGGTAATGGTAATATTTTTGAGATAATAACTTCCCCATCCATATCTGTAATCATTTTATGTATTTGTTTGTATTCCTTCATTATCGCATCTGCATTTTGCCTGTTAGTGTTATTAGTCCCTGCTTGGATGACTACTATAGTTTTTTTTTCCAGCATTCTTCATTATATTGGGTAACATGTCACTAATGTCTTTAATTGTGGCACCAGAGAAACCACAATTTGTAACATTTTCCTTATGCCCATTTGTTGTATACTGGTAAAGTGTCCTTGGTCATTGATTCACCAAGGATAAAGGTCTGCCTAGGCATATCTGCATTATCGTCTGCATCCATATTCACGTTACATCCTGCATTGTTTTCTGTGACTGTTTCATTCTCAGTCACCAAGTTTAGGAGGTCATCTGTCTATTATTCCAAATTATCCATTACATTTAATAATGGTGTAAATTGGTTTTGTAACTCAATTATAACTTCATTTTCCTTTCTTTCTTTCCTTTTTCTCTCATGTACATCATTGTTGGTTATATAACACCAACCATCTGTATCATCACTCTCTCTTTGCCTTTTGTTTTGATGTTTGTTTTTCTCTTCTGTATGTATAATATCAGCAGCATTTGCTTTGTTAACCTCTATTATTTTCCATAGACTTTTTTTTCAAATTCCAACCCAAATATTTTGGATTTTAGATCTTTTATCTCTAGACATTGTAGGCATGTATATGGTCCAAAATCACTGATTGGTTCAATGGTAAACTTGTCACATATGGTACACTTTATTCCAAGATTTCCATTATTCAAAACTAGTATAGCGTTATCCATGTTTGTGCATGCAACACACAACACAACTGAATTCAATTTTACTGAGATGAGGAAAAACCTAGTTTTTAGCTGTCCCTCTTAGTTGTTTCCCTATCTCTCTTCCTTTGTTTTTTGTCTCTTATGCTCTTCTTACTCCTCATTCACTGTATTTGCACAGTAGTCTCACTTCAACATTCAAGGTGTAATTATAGAGGCCCAAGATAAAAACCAGTATCACACTTAGTGTTTTAATCAAGTATAACTGTATTAGTATTATATACAAAAAACATTTTTATATCAGAACTTACTAGGCCTACCACTCCTGCAGTCCCTGCAGACACCTGCTGATACGTACAGATGCCTTTGCCTCAGTGTGCGTCTTTGCGTGCGTAGATGCGCACTTGCCCCACTCATGCTCACCCTGCTTTCAGAGGGGCACATTTCTTATAGTCCATGACCCAGAAGTATCATTCCTGGGTCACTCCACCCACACTGTACTGCTGTAGTTAAAAAGTGATGGAAATAGCCAGCCAGTCTGCTGGCACTGGGCAGGATGCCGACCTGTGATGCTAGTGACCCAGGTTCAGGAACAGACCCAGGCTGTCAGAGGGCTGGCTCGGGGGAGAAGGACTGAGCATCCAGTGATGGCTCTCCTTCTCCAGGGGAGAGGATGGTGGAGTGTTTGGCATTACAGGGACACCTGACGGAGGCTGGGTGTACTGTTTCCATGCTGACACCAATACTTTTGGGGTGCAGGATGTATGCTGGTCATCCTTACACATCCCCTTCCCTGTACATCAGGAGAAAAAAATGCAGCTTCTGATTGCCTACATGATGCCCGCCCTCTACTCCGATCACTCCCAGGCCAGCTCCCTGACCTATTCCGATGTTTCTGGCACTATAGGGGTTGGTTCCATGACCCCAACCCTGGGGGGCAAGCCAGGGAGTATCAGGGAGCTGTGGCTAATGTGGGACGTGGGAGTAGGGGGGTCCGTGACTGGGTGAAGGACTAGCGGAGGAACAGCTCACAAAAAAAATAAATAAAAAATGCTGGAAATGATATAAAATCATACTGCCCATCCAAATAATGGCTTTTGTAGCCTTTGTATGTTAGAATCGGGCACATAATATAAAACAAGCATTTGTCAATGCCGAATGTTGGCTAGCTGGCATTGGCATTGGTAGTGCAGGAGTTAGAGAGATGCATCATAGGAATGGCAGGGAAGTATTGAACTGATGCCAACCCACCCTCACCCTGCAGAGAGTGACAGGCATTAGGGTGTCCCTTTGGGTGTTTGGTAGTGTAGTGCGGGAAAACATGTTGGGCAGGATGTGAAAAATGACAGCTGTACAGTTCACAAGGAGGTGTACAAAAATGACAATGCTGAAAATACGGTGTTAAAATATTGCGAATGCGTGAACTTACGAGCCTGCATAGCAACTGTGCAATGCACGCTCATAAAACAGGCATTTGTTGGAATTTTTCCACCAAATTTGGAACATAGGCTTTTTGAGAGGCCACCTCATGAACACTTGCACTGTCATTTCGTTAATGGGTCCCGAAAGGGGATTTCACACAGTGACTGCAAAATCACCTTTCGAGGCTGATTAACACCATGACAGTAATAGAATTCATGAGAAGGGGCCCCAAAAATCCCATGTTGAAAATTTGGTGCCAAAATTCCAAGAAATGCCCGAGATATGCAGAAAAGTTGAAAAACCCCTATTCATTCCATTATACAGCTTACCGGCATTTCCTCAGTTCACAGTCGGCTTTGAAGAGTGCAGATGTGTTCCCGGTCCACCGAAGATCATCGCGACAGACTTTGGAGGTAAGTATGGGGTGAGGGGGATGAGGGGAGGCAGGGTGCACAGCTGGTGGGTGCAGGTGGGGGGAAGGGGCATCGAGACTACAAGGGATGATTTTCATTTTACAGGGTAAAAAAACATGAAAAAACATTGCGTAACTGTTTTGAAGGGGTGTCAGTAGCCGACGGGGATTGGGCACCCTCGTCAGCACACAACACCTGGGGGGAGGAGAAAGTAATGCCGAAGGGGATTGGGCACCCTCATTGGCAAACAAAGAGCGGGGGCACAAGCCGAGGGGATTGGGCACCCACCTCGGCATTCAAGAGAGAAATAATGCTGATGGGGATTGGGCACCCGTCAGCAAACAAAAAAGTGGGGGGTGCGAGCCGGGGGATTGGGCACCTTGGCACCAACATGGGGGGTTTATGCCGGCGGGGGTGGGCTCCCGTCGGCACACTAAAGACAGCAGGGGTTACGACAGGGGATTGGGCACCCCGATGTCGGCAGACGTTAGGCGGCCAGCCGTTCACCGACCATGCTTATAATGGCAGTAAGCACGGCAAGAAAAGGACCGCTGTGTATGATGAGCTTTGCTCGGATTGCAGCAGACCTTTTCTTAGATGTGCTTGCCCCATTATATATGCATGGTATGGTGCTGGCATGCAGGCTGATCGGAGAATGAGGGATGCACCTACTGATGTGTGCCCTGCATTCGCCCAACAGCGGCAGCACCCCTAAATCTGCACTCTCCCAAGATGTTGACTTGTGCGCAAGCGCGGCAAGCCAACATAAAAAGCATCTCAGTACAGTGTCTGTAGTCCCAGAGGCTCACCTGAGGACTACAGAGTTCCACCTCTTCCTGTTTCCTGGAGTAACAGTTTCAACATCCTCAACCACACAGCCACATCAGGGGGAAATGTAGCAAAATAATAAAGATAGTCAGAGACAGAAACCATCTCCCCTGTACTGTTTCACAGTGAATACCAGCCAAGATCCAAAAGTCCACTTCTGCCTCAAGATAATTCTGTAAGGTCCTCTGTTTTACCAGGCAGGGCATGTAGTACATCACCCCCAGCCAAATCTAATGATAAGAGGCAATTGAAGTTACAAGAGGTTTTTGAAAGAAAGTCTGAATATTCATAAAACCATATGATAACAGTGTCAATAAACAGTAAAACAACAGAGATGGTAATACTTGATTTGCAGCCGTACTCCATTGTGGAAGACGTTGCTTCTCAGAGGCCTATAGAATACTTAGACCCATGATATTTAATGCCAAGTAGAAAATACTTTGCAGTAACTGCTGTGCCCAGGATGTGTGACAATTAACTACTTCAAATAAGGCATGCTGTCTGAGAGTCTGAGGACAAAGTAATTCACCTTACTACCAACATGTGAACCAGCACCCAACCCATTGCCTATCTTTTACTGAACACTGGGTCAGTTTTGTGGGTAACTCATCATCCTCACACACCACTCTTCCTGCAACCCCTACCACTTCAATTGCTACTACTATCACCATTATCTTTCACAGCTCCAAAAAAACACCTATGTTTCAGAAAATGGCAGTTCTCCATGTATCTCACTTTCAAGACACACACGCACACACACACACACACACACACACACACACACACACACACACACAGAGCACGGCACATTTAGTAAGAACTGGAAAGACTAGTTAGTGTCTGGATGACCTTGTAGGGTTTGAAAGGTTTTTTTTGTTGTTGCTGGCAATAGTTCAAATATTAAAAAAGCACTACATGATGGCAACTATGTACATGTATGCTGTTTTGCACATTGTTTTAACCTAATCGTTCGAAGCTTACTGAATAATGATCGGCAAGTATCAACCACTGTGGGAATGGTGCGCAAAGTGTGTGGCCACATCACCCATTCAGTACAAGCCCGTGACATCCTTGCTGATATCCAGAAGAACAAAGGTCTTCCTCACCAACAGCTTGCCGGGTACTTTGTGGTACACTGCCCGAGGTGGGAATGCAGGACTGGGGAGTGTGGCCATCTGTTTTAGATCCAGTTTGAACTTCACCGTGCACCCAGTGGGGACTACCAGGTCCTTTGAGTGTGTGGCTGTGCATAGGGGTCCAGGTGCTGGTTGCAGGATTCTCCTCTTTTACCGTCCCCCCGGGGCAGGGTGAGAATTCCTGCAGGAGGTGGCAGACTTTGTTGTTGGTGAGGTGTTGGAGTCTCTCAGATGTTTAATTCTGGGGGACTTCAATGCCTGAGTCGATGATAAATCCTTGCAATTTGGGTCAGATCTCCTCCAGTTAATGCCATAACTGGGCCTGTCACAAGTCATTACTTCTGTGACTCATCACCGTGGCTACACACTGGACTTGGTGTTCTCTCTGGGGCTTGATGTAACTAATCTCAAGATTGATCAGGTCATGTGGGGTGATCATTACAAGGTGGAGTTCTCATTCTGGCCCCCCCGATAGTCCTTCCCTGTTGAGATAGTCAGCTACCACCCTTTAAGGGGCTTGTCTCTGGAGGGACTACTGGCGGTGGCTGGTTTATCTAGTGTAGTTGCTGCATGTGTGGTTGGCATGGGCAAGGTGGTTGCGCTTATAACAGGGTGGTTACTGGGGCACTTGATACCTTTGCGCAGGTCTGTGTATGACCCAGATCTTCTCACTTGAGACCTCCCTGGTTTGATGGGGATCTCAAGGTGATGAAGATCAAAGGTCAGAAGTTGGTGCATTGCTGGTGGACGACCTGATCGGATAGGGACAAACTAGCCCTATGTGCTCATTATTCTCAGTACCAGGGGGCAATCACTCATAAGAAGGCAGAGTTTCTGTCCAGGGAGATTGCTGCAAGGAAGAATCGACCTGCTCAGCTTTTTCAGACTGTGGACAGACTGTTACATCCAGTTTGTCTACAGCTGAAAAAAGCCTTTTCAGTCACATTATGTAAGGAGTTTGCTCCGTTCTTCTCTGATAGGCTGTCCTCTATCCTTCAGGGTATCCCATCAGTGGACCCTATTGTAGTCCACAGCGGTCAATAATGGGGGGAAATCGAGGTGCTCCTTCTATCTGGGGGGAGTTTAAACCGGTGGAAGTGGCTAAGGCCATTGTGGTTATCTCCAGGCTAAAGCACACATATTGTAAACTGGACCCGGCACCAACACATTTCTTGATGAGATGTGATGGTTCCATTTGCCCGGTGTTCGCTGGAATAGTCAGGTGTTCACTGACAGAGACGGTATTTCTTGATACCTTGAAAGAGGCTCTGGTGAGGCCCCTTTTGAGGAAACCATCTCTTGACCTTGACATTCTGACGAATTACCATCCTATCTTCAACCTTTCCTTTTTGGGCAAGATTGTCAAGAAAATTGTGGCACAGCAGCTCAAGGAACTTCTTGTTACCTTTGACATCTATGAGCCACTCCAGTCAGGTTTCAGAGCCAAGCATAGTACTGAAATGGCATTAGTTAGGGTGCATAATGATCTCCTCAGGGAGAGAGAGAGGAGACTGGTCAATTCTTGTTCCCCTGGATCTCTCCTCAGCTTTGACACTGTAGATCACATGGTGCTGCTCGATTGTCTCAGAAAGTATTGTAGACTCTCCGGCACTGTCATCCACTGGTTTGAGTCTTTTCTCTCAGACAGTAAGCAATGGGTGGTTATGGGGATTTCTCCTCCACCACGAAGCCCCTGCCTTGTGGTGTGCCTCAGGGGTCGATCTTGTAGCCCATGTTATTTGCAGTGTACATGTTGCCCCGGGTGAGCTCATTAGGCATTACAGTGTGGGTTTTCACTGCTATGCAGATGATACCCAACTGCATATGTCCTTTGTCCCCAGAACATTGGATGCTGTGGAAGTGCTTAACAACTGCATGGCAGAGATCAATGACTGGATGTCCTCCAACTGACTGCAACTGAGCCCAGACAAGATGGAGGTACTAGTGATTGAGCTAGGTCATGGGAGTGTCACCGGTGCTGGGATGCCAGGTCTTCATCTGTGTTCCAGTGCCATTGTTGGTCTCCACTAGGGTGCAGATGCTGGCATAATCCTTGATGACGTACTGACACTTGAAGTTCAGGTATCAGCTGTCGTCCAAAGTGGTTTTTGCCTCTTGAGGAATATCACCAGGCTCAAACCCTTGGTTCCACCTGATGACCTGCCCACCTTGGTACATGCCTTCGTCACCTCCAGGCTTGACTACTGTAATGCTCTTTACTTTGGGGTCTCTGGAGGTACCCTCCGCCAACTGCAACTAGTTCAGAATGCTGCTGCCAGCTTGCTGACTGGCCTCTTGAGGTCTAGTCATGTGACCCTGGTGCTCCGTTCTTTGCACTAGTTGCCTGTCAGGTGGAGGGTTATCTTCAAGGTGAATCTTCTCACCTATAAGGCCCTACACAGGCTACACTCTGGCTAGCTGGTTGAGCTCCTAACACCCTGCACCTTGGCCTGCTTCCTCTGCTCCTCAGCCAGGGGCCTCCTTGAGGTTCTCGGGACCAGGCTGAGAACTTCCAGTGACAGGACTTCTAGCATCATCAGTCCGGTCCTGTGGAATGCTCTACCTCCATCTCTTAGGGAGGCCCCGTCGGTTGAGGCTTTCAAAAGGGGTCTCAAGGCTCATCTTTTTGCCCTGGCCTTCCCAAGCAAAGAAGTCTGACCAGTGCTGTTTTCGTATGCTGCTGATCTAATTTTATGGTACTTATGTATTTATTGTGATATGTTATTTTGCCTGTTTCATTTACTTATTTTATCTTTTGTTTTAATGTGAAGCACCCAGAGCCTTCGGGATTGGGCGCCGTACAAATAAAATTTGCCTTGCCTTGCCTCAGGATGTACCAACAAGGTGGAATTCAACTTACTTTATGATTGAATGCATCCTTGATTAAAAGGCAACTATCATTGGGCCCTATGTATGTAAGTTCGGAGTGGCTATGTGCCGTGTATCTGCAGCACATAGCCGCTGTGCACCCACTGCAACCCCGGTGCGGGATGCACTAACCAGGGCACACAGCCCCTATGCACCCGATCCTCCAGCCATGTGGACACCAATGCGTAGGGGTGGGAGAGGGACATGCCGGGGGCATGCCAGCACTATGTGCCATTCACCAAGGTGAGTAGTGCTGCACACTGGGGGGGCAGAGGAGGGCACCAGTTACACCACGGTGAACCCTACCATAACAGCCCTATGCACCAAGCCCCGTGCACACAGCCCACTGGCACCTGTCTGTAACTCCCCCAAACACACACAGCTATGTCCTCACCCATGGGGGCAATTTGCACCCACTCTCAATACACACAGGTGGCCCACACTCTGAGGCCATATACATCATCCCCCACCCCAACCCTCAGAGGTACCCCAACCTCAGATACCAATCTGACATCCCCCCTCCACCACACACTACTACCCCATCCTTGCACTGGTAATGCCACTGTCCTCCACATGCCCTCAACTCAGTGCCTGGCATGTCTGCCAGAGCCACCCAACCCCCTACACCCAATTGCAGCTCCCTCACCCAGTGATGGTCAGCACCCCCCTGCAACACCAACAACCCCACTTGCCCCATACCTTCCTGTCAGTGCCATGGCCAGGAATGGCCAGTGGCACAACCCTCCACACACCTCCTCAGCCACAGGCCATCTGACTGCTGCTGGGAGCATGCTGCCTATTTATAGAGGCACACTCCCAGCATCAATTGGATGGCCGGTGGCCAAGGTGGTGTGTAGAGAGCTGTGCCACTGGCCATCTGGGACAACAGCACTGACATGCAGGAATGGTGTATGGGGGGTGTTGGAGCCATGAGGGGGGAGTGACCACTGACCACCAATCATGGGGTGGGAGTTTGGGACTGGGCCAGGGGAGGATGGGTGGGTGTGCAGTACTGGGCAATGGCCTAGGTACAACCACTCTACTGTGTGTGGGGGTTCACCACAGACCATGATGGGGAAGTACGGGGGGGTTGATGTACTGCACCGGGGCTGTGGTCTGACATATGTGTGTGTGCGTGTGTGTGTGTCTGGGGTGATGGCAATGCAGCACCGGGGTTGGGGCAGACCAGCATCGTGGCAGGGTGGGGAGGATTGGCAGACTCAGTGATGGGGCAGCACTGTTTTGGGGCAGGGGGTGCCCCAGCCATTCAGGGATGTGGCAGCCATGTGATGGGAGAAGATCTATGATGGGGGCCTTGGTGCTTGGGACAATCAGCTTGGGTGACGTGGTGAATTTGGCTGTGTGGGTTCAGCTGCCTGCAGGGGATATTCACGCACCCAAACTCACGCCTGCCTGCGTAAGGGATCCACTGTGGCACCCATGCCAGGCATCTCATTTTGGATGCCCAACTGGGTCCATGACTCCAACCCGGCTGCCCTGCAGAGTACTGCTTGCCAGGGGGGCAGAGCCACAGACAGGTGGTGGCTGATGGTGAATGCTGGCCGTGTGCACCTGTCCACAGGTGCAGAGCTCCGCGGACAGGTTATGCGTCTGTGGTGCGTATTTCCTACCCGGTCGTGAATAGGCCCCCAGTGAGTATACCATGTACAACGATATTGGGGAGTGCATTGTACACCATTCTACTTAATGGTCACTGATGGAACAGTTGTGTCACATTCTGAAACCATTTATGAATGGTACAAAAGATGTCAATGCAGAAAAGGCATCCCTTAGCCAATTTATTCCACTCATTCTACTTTTCAAAGAAAGGTTGGAGAAAATGAGGAACAACTTAGATATTAACCAATCTCTGGTCAATAACATGCTTACCAGACTTAGCAATGATGACAAATTATCAGTCATAACATGGAGCAAAGAGTATATCTGAGCAATATCGGTAGATCCACGTTTCTAGAACAAACACCTTCCTGATGTTGTTTCTGAGGATATGGAGGAGTTGAACTACAGGCAATGTTTGACAGATGCAGTAGATGAGGTTTCATTAGTAAGCAGTACTACAGTGACACCACCTCAAATTCAAAAGACTGCTCCAAAAAACAGTACAGAAATAGACAAAGAAGAGGATGACATTTGGTGCCAGCTGCAGGACACTGAAATTCCAAAAGGAGAAGATGCATACTCTGTAGTAAGCATTGTAGATGCATAGCTGTCTGAGCCCAACATTAGTATTAAAGGAGAACTGAGCTGGATCTATAAGTCACTTTTCCCAGCAGAAGCTGTTTTCTTAAATATTGGTTCAAATTTTGTTACTGCTGTTGCTATCCAGGCTTTTCAAGTACATTAGTGGGTGTTTCTACTTTACATGCTGCTGGTAAGAACCATTTTAGAACTGTATGACACAGTTTATGTCCCTGTTCTATGCTTCTATTGTTGGAACAATGCATTTATGTTCTACTATAGAACTTTGAGGTCGTTTGGGACATAAACTACATCATACAGTTCTAAAAAAGTACTTACCACCAGATTGTAAAGATTGTAAAGAAGAAACGCCCACTGAGGTTACTAAAATAGCAGTATAGCTAGAATAAAAACACAATTTTAACTAGTATTTAAAAACAGCTTTTTTGGGGAAAAACTACTTGTCGGTTCAGTGCAGTTCTCCTTGAAGGATGACTCTTTAGCTTACTGGAAAAATAAGAAAATCATGCTGGCTAAAGCTGGCTACCCTGGCTTGCAAGTATATTGAATGTCCACCCTCCATTGTCTGTTCTAAACATTTATTTAACTTTGCTGGGGATGTTGTAACTGATAAATGAACAAGGCTGACACCAGACAATGTACAGAAACTAACATTCTTGAAGGTTAACTTGCCAACCTTTGGCTACATATGTGATGCTAATCTTGAAGAAGATGACACTAACAGCAGTAGCTATGCTGCATCTGTAGATTCAGTGAAAATAACATCAGCTTTCAATTTTCAGACTGGAGTAGTTAAAACTAGAAATCTGGGACTTACCTGCCTTTTTTGACTAAATCATCGTCGTCCTGGGGGTGGGTGGGAGATGCAACCAGTACATGACATTGTACTGATAGCAACTGTGGCATACAATCCCTTCTCTCACACAGTCGCTTTCTCATTCTAAGGAGATCATTTAGCTAAAAGCACCTTAAAGGAGTTCTACCGGGAGAGGTGAAGCCCCGACCGCTGCACAGATCGGGGCTTCACCTCTCTGATCTCCCCTGCAAGCACCATAAGAAATTAAGGATTTATGTACCTCATCACTCATAAAATTCCAGTGAAGCTCTGGGGCAGTTGGCATTTTAATAGCGGCACTCCTCCATTCACTGGGACCTTGCTGGTAATACCGTGAGACAATGACGTTGCACCACCCCTACCATAATACTGCCCTTATGTACGGAAATAAAACTATATATATATCTCCAATGCTCAGCACCATTTTTCCTGAATTTGCCTAAATACCATGGGTATGCCTAGAATAAAAAAGAATAGAAGAGTAAGGACAAAATCATTAATACATACACTATAAAAGACTGTGTATGAGCAGTAATACACAACACGGCTATTTTAAACTATCAAGCTTCACTCTCAAGGTCTCCTGTTGCCATGGAAACCTCTCAGTTGAAAAACATCCTTGTTGTGTATGATTTCTCATACACAGTCCTCTATGTGGTGGGTGGCTGTCAGAGTTTAATATACACATAGGACTGCTAACTGCTATTATTCTGGTTCACACTGGTGCTGTAACTACTAAGCTATAAGGGCAGGCCAGAGTTCTGGGGCGTGCCTGACTTTGGATAAAATCATCTTCATCATCGGAGGTGGGTGCTGGTTGTGAAGTTGAGCATGTACATATTACAGCACTGGCACTTCCAGTAGGCATATCCCAGTCTCATCATTCACTCCCTCTCATTTCATTTCACTGATCTTGCTATTTATTACTACTAAACAATGGTTTACTTGCTTTTTTTTCTACAGATATGTTGATTAAAAGCTGTTTAAAATGATTTTTAACATACAGTTCTAAAAGGTTTGGATAAGGTTTGGGTTACTATCCGAACCTTTTTTAGCTTATCAGAATCTTTTAGAACCTCAGAACCTTTTGAGGTTCTCCCATCACTAGTATTTGCTAGAACAAATAATGAAATAGATTGCATTCTTTTCAGTCATTTGAATGTATACACTCTTTAAAATCCTATATTTATAAATATAGTTAGTCACACAGTCTATTTAGTGAGAAACATATTTACTGTAGCTACAGTATGCAGCTGCTTGTATTTTCATTTGTCAGTGAGGAGTAGCCTAAGTGATCTATTTTGTTCTCTGCTTAATTATGTTATTGTACTATTCCTCCAAACCTGACACAAGGCAAATTTACATTACTGTATTCCTAATTAGCCAAACAATCCTTAAGGATTTGAATGATACATAGCCCAAGTAATGTACTTATTCACAAGATGTGAATTTTACCTTAGTCAGGTTAAGAGGACCAGCACAATGACAAAAGACAGCTTGGTGATAACAGTCCTTAACATGCTCCTCTCTTGAGTTGTTGGTGTTAAAAGCCACGTGTAATGACTTCAGTGATCTCATATGACATCTAATGGAGAAATGATGTTACGAGTTCTCTATGCATGTTTTTATAGAGTGCAATTACAATGAGGAGCTTGTAGACTTATAGGACTGGCAGAGGCTTTACTGTGCATTGCAATACACATTTTCAGTTTTATGCAAATACATTTTTTGTCTAACAGTATGATATAGTGCAAAATTAATATATAATAGAACATAAATTGAAATGCATTGTTGTGTTCCCAATAAGTAATTTCCTCTAATATTTTTTTTAACATAACCTCAATTACAAAAACATTGTACTCCCATCACAAATATATTCTAGCATTACATTCCTCTCATTAAATCCAACCCAAACAGTTTGTGAACATAACATACAAAAATAAAATCCACAAAAATTAATATTTATATACTGTAGCCCTGACCTTTGTTCGAGCAATGTTTGCAATTTCAAGCTAGAAGACAAGCATTAGTTAGCACTGGCAGTCTGTATATTAAATTAGGGCTCTGAGCTTACTGCACAGGCAGAGTAAAATACTATATGATGGTATTGTGAATTTGCAACCACCCCTAATTAAACCGTCTGCGTCCCCCAGCATTTTCTTATAATGATGTCAAGCCGTGCAGCAATTAGTTGCCCCTCTATGAATGTAAACAGTGTTTGTAAATCATATAAATTCAGCCTGGTTTGCTTATTGAAAATCTCCTGAAATAGAATTAATTAGTATTTTATGTTTTGGAGATGCAATTTATTGGATAATTTCTTTAGTGTATGTTTCCCGAAGGATGTTTTCTTTTGATTAATATGAATTAACAGGGGGGCCTCATGGTGGAGCAAGCAGTTTCCTTTTATTTCCCACCCAGAAAGCCCTTATTTGAATTCTATCTGATGTCCTTTCCTTATGGAAGAATGAAACCCTTTGGGGAGTAGAAGTGGCACCCGCCATCATGTTCACTGGGCTCCTATTATCTTTTTCCCAGTTTGAAATGCCATTCCTGTACATCTCATTTGCTGCTAGTAGGTAAGTGGAGACAAGAGTTGGAGACGGGAGGTGGAGCACTGCGAATTGATCCATTTCAGCTCCTATGAGATGCTGTAGTGATGGGGATCTGAAACACTAAAGGAGTTTTCAGACTCTGTGTGGGTGCTCCCCACTGCCTGCAGTGATGCACTTGCAATTTTAGGAATGAGAAGAGATATGAAAATATAACTCTGGTGGGAAGCGGAGCCAGGCACCTGCAATGCTCCACAGTTCCTGCAGTGCTCTACAGCTCCTTAGTGTGGAAGCACTGGAAATGGCTACAGCACTGCATTCCAAAACACACACACAGGAGCTGTAACAATGCCACAATCCAGTGTGTGTAAAGATACTTTTAAAGAACACCTAACACCGAAAAGCAAACACTGGAAAAACAGAAGTTTTAGGCACATTTTAGCTTAGGTTTTACATGTTTCTTAGGTAACTGTTTCTTTTTCTTCATGCAGTTAACTGTACGTATTAAAATGAAAATAGGATCACTGTCCATTGGATTTCATTTGCTGTGGCTGCCTGTCTACATCTGCTGTCACAATCTGTTGTTGTGGAAACAATTATGATGTCATATTTCCATTTCTGTATGTGTATTTATTAGTTTTACCAGGAAGAGGCTCCACTGAGCGATTGTCATTTACAAAGAGATCTTGGTTAAGACAACCATAATATACAGAGGATTGTGATGTCAGGTGTAGACAATTAGCCAGAATAGAGGAAATCTAGCGGACAGTTATCCTATTATTTTCTTTTTTTTCTTTTCTTCTATTTTTTCCCCATATTGATTTTTACATTCGCTTGCTCGCATGCACAAGGAATGTCTTGCAACAGTACGACTTTTGGAGGTGTGTGACCCTCCTCCCGAATCCAGTGCTCAGTGTAGCAGGTGTAACCCTACCAGACCAATACATGCTGAGCTGTGTCTGACAGCAGTTCGGCTGTGTTAGTCTACACTTCTAAGAAAAAGTTCACTGCAATCAGCGGTGGTAGTGTGTATGCAATTTGCATACTGATCAGCCGAACTGCTGTCATGCACAGCTTGGCATTAAAAAACCCTCCCGCTTCCTCTCTCTGCTAATGTCCTCCCCCCTCCCTCATTAGTGTTCTTCCCACCCCAACATTGTGTGCCAAGGGGGGTGCCCAATCCCCCTCGGCTCATGCACCCCCAGCACACTGTGTGGCTGATGGGGGGTGCCCAATCCCCCGTTGGCTTCAGCCTGCCCCAACAAACACCCAGCTGGCACACTGGAAGCCCACCCCAGCATGCTCATGCCTCCTACCCATGCACACTGTATGGCCGGTGGGGGTGCCCAGTCCCTGCTGGCTCCAGTCCCCCCACAACAAACACCTAGGTGGCACACTGGGAGCCCACCCCAGCATACCAAAAGTGTCCTTTTTTTTCTTTTTTTTTTAAATCCTGGGAAAGAAGAAAATGGTCCCTCAGTGAGTCCCTGCCCTCCCTGCCAACCCACACCCACCCTCTGCACACCCACCTCCCCACACCCCCCTCACCCCATATTTACCTCTGGAGCTCAGCATGATGATCTTCGGTGGACCGGGAACACGTCTGCACTCTTCAAAGCTGACCGTGAACCGAGGAAATGCTGGTAAGCTGTATAATGGCATAAATAGGGTTTTTCCAACTTAGGTGGATATCTCGCCCATTTTTTTGACTTTTGACATCACATTTTCAACATGGGTTTCTTGACACCCCTTCTCATGAATTCAGTCACTGTCATGGCATTATTCAGTCCCCAAAGGTGATTTCACAGTCACTGCTCGGAATCACTTTTGGGACCAATTAACTAAATGGCAGTGTCAGTGTTCATGAGGTGGGCTCTCAAAAAGCCTATGTTGCAAATTTGGTGAAAAAATTCCAAAAAATTACTGTGTAATGAGCATGCATTGAGCTGTGTCCATGCACACTCATAAGTTTGCGAATTTGTAATATTTTAACTCCAGATTTTCAACATTGGCATGTTTCTACACCTCCTTATGAACGGTGCAGCTGTCATATTTCACATCCTGGCCGAAATGTGTTTTCACGCTTACAGTGCAAAATAGCGCAGTCACTGTCGGAAATCAGTGTTTGCTACAGAGTAAGACAATCACAGTGACACTGTTCATGAGCAGAGGTCCTAAAATGCCTTTGTTGAAAATTTGGTAACAGAAGTCCATAAAAAGGCTATTTTATAAGCATGCATTGTGCAGTTTCTACACACACTCATACATTTGTGAATTTGTAATATTTTCATTCCAGATTTTCAACATAGGCATTTTCCCACATCTCCTTATGAGCAGTACAGCTGTCATTTTGCACATCCTGGCTGAAATGTGTTTTCGCACTTCCGACGTATAATAGCGCGGTCACTGTGGGAAATCAGTGTTTGGTACAGAGTAAGAAAATTACAGTGATGTTGTTCATGAGAGGACATCCTAAAATGCCTAAGTTGAAAATTCAGTGAAAATATTCAAAAAAATGACTGTTTTACGAGCGTGCATTGTGCAATTTCCACGCACTCTCGTACACTTGGGAATTTGTAATATTTTCACTCCACATTTTCAACATTTGCATTTTCCCACACCTCCTTATGAACAGTGCACCTGTCATTGTTCACATCCTGGCTGAAATGTGTTTTCACACTTCTGGCACAGAATAGCATGGTCGCTGTGTGAAATCAGTGTTCGGTACACAGTAAGAAAATCATAGTGACAATGTTCATGACCAGAGGTGACAAAATGCCTGTGTTGAAAATTTGGTGAAATAATTCCACCGAATGACTGTGTTACAAGTGCATGTTATGCAGTTTCCACACAGGCTCATATCCTTGAGCACAAACAGGGCGTTAGGGTTCCTAAGATAGACACTTAAGAAGTAGGAGGGTGAAATGTTGATCAGATGCAAGAGGAGTTGCAGAGAGGAACTCTGTTGGGATATGGATGCTGAAGGGACATGAATACAACTGGGTGTAGGGCCTGCATAAATGCCAAATACCAATGCAAATACCTGCAAGTGAATGTTCGGCATTGACAAATGCTTGTTTCCTGTTGGTTTGGCATGTGGCTATGGCCCCCACAGAGGGCTCAGTTCTCCTTTTCACAGCTCTGCTTCCCAACTCCAGGCTCCCCCAGTATTTCCCCATGGATTTTCCCCCCATGGCAGGACCAGATGGGAGTGGCCATCCTCCCCCCACCAAAGCAAAATCCAGATCCAGGGTCATTGAAGTCAAGTGCAGGCTGCAGAGTCTGTCAGACCCTTTTCTAGGTTTCTCCTCTTACGCCCTCCTCCCTTGCACGTGTGGAGGCATGTGCACACCATGTTTCCACGTTCCTGTGTCTCCCAGCCTCTGGTGCTGCCCTCTGGCCTCCACTAAGGTGCAGCCAAGGAGCAGGATGACAACCCTCCCCTCCCTGGCAGAGGACAGCAATCCATCAGATGCTTGATGTTCTCCCTCTCCTGCTGACCCAAAGCAACCCAAGATCACTCCTGACCCTGGGTTGCTGGTGTGGCACGAAATGTGGCATCCAGTGCCTCAACCTTCAGCAGCACCGGGTTGGCTATCCTGTGTTTTTCTTAATATGTTGAGGTGTGTAAGAAAACAGGAAACTAAATAACCAGAATATTTGAATTATAAGCTGGAATGTGTCTAAAAACGATGTTTTTTTTCCTGTGTTCCCTGTGATGTCAGGGACTTTTTAATGTTCCATTTAGTGTTCTCCTCTGGAATCAGACTCTGATATAAATACAAAATCAGAAACAAATTACAAACACTGATTAAAAGCTGAATAATATATTATCATTAGTGGTGCTTGATTCTAAACATCACAAAGAATAACTGTGCATGAAGTCATATTTATTTATTTTTATTTAAACTTTTGTTAATCAGGTTGCTTCACTGGACCTATGGCCTAGTTTCTGAAGCGACCTGACATACAATAACAATTACAACAACAGATACATGAAGATAACACTGAAAACAAAACATTTTGACAAGTTTAACATAGTTTTGATCAAACCATAAAGAACTGCTTTGTGGCCACAGACTTACTATCAGGTGGGAATGAATTCCAAGTTGAAGAATCAAGAAAAGAAAACGCTCTTTGGCCCAAACAATTTTTTTTGTCAGGGTCACAAAAACAAAGCATCTTTATTAGATTGCAACTGACAGGCGATGGGAACTGACTGAAATAATTTAGCTAAGCATGTTGACTGTTGATTTTGCAACACATTAAAAATGAATACATCCAGGTCATAGGTGTGCTTATTAGAAGGGGATAACAATTATAAATCCTCAGACACAAATTAGCCAATCAGAATCATCAGGAGCTTAGCATGTGAGACACTCTTAATTGTGAACAGTGTCTCATGCATTAAATTGACTGTTGTCATGCTGACCACTCAAGTGCAACTCTTTATACAGTGTATGGCTCTGGCAAATGTGATGCAAAAATATTTATGTTCCCCCCATTTCTCTGAGGGTTAAGATGTTTTAACATGCCCCACAGGGCTACTTGTTGCTGTGTAACTGTCATTTCACTGGCATCCTTCAGGGACAGAATGGCCCAGTGTTACTTCGCTGGTCTGTCACCCAATGAATGAGCATGACACCACCCTTTTACAGCATTGAGTGTCTCTGTGGGACATATTAACTCACATAAGAGGTCCTTGTGCACAGAGTTTGGAAATATGGAACCTTTCATTTGTAAAGATAGGGACTTATTATTTTCATACTTATATTTAAGCTCCTCTTGGTCCACTCCCCACTTTGGGCCTTCATCATGGTAACCTCCAACCCCAACAGTGGCCAATGCTTCCATCAATGTGGTTCAGAAACATGGAACCTAAGAGTACTGGTGGCTGACATCCTACATCTGGAACTTTGTTTTCCAGATTTTCTCCCCCTGCTCCACTTGAGAGGCCCACCCATGCCATGCTATCACAGTGTGAAGGAATGTCATGTTGTTTGCAGAGTCCACAATGTCAGTCCACTCTCAACACCTGAAAAAAGGAGGCACTGTTACCGCAGGATGAGTAACACCTTCCTCATGGAGTCTTAGAGTGCTGAGAGACTCCTGCAGCCCATGTTTGAGAGTTGGGCTTATGTTATCATCAGCCCTACAAGGCAAGATAGGGTGCTGATTGTTTAGTTACAACTTATAGTATTTTTATATAAATAACTATTTTTTTAATTATTTTTTAAATATAAAGCTGACTGATAGAGTGTTTATAGTATTGAAATTGCCTCTACCCATATCCTTAGTCTGAATGCAAGCTCATGTTTGTAAATGTATTGCACCTCTTAGTATGCAGCCTGTATTGGTGTTTATCCTTCCCTCACTGCATCATTTTGTCATTACTGCTGTTTGCACCATTTATATTAAACTGGTTGTTATTGTAGTTTGTCAAGCCTCCAGATGAGGATGAAAAAAAGGCTATGTCAACCATGTGCGCTTACCTGGTCAACAAAAACATAAGCTAATAATGAACTGTGTAGCTTCTCTACACAGTTCTTTCTCACCATGAGAATCTGAGGAAATACTCTCACAAAGAAGCCTATTCACAAGGTGCAGATTATGCGCACAAAATGTGTATGTAATGCCCGCATAGATAAGTGGCCCTTGACAGGCAAAGGGTGCATGATATTCACAACCGTGAGCATCTGCAGGGCACCTGTCCACAGCCCTGCCCCCTCTGGCATGCAGATGCATGGGGAAGATCACAGGACTTGAGTGGACATCCAAAGGGATGCCCATCCTGGGTTATGTAGTGGATTCCCTGCTGCATGCGAGCATGGGATTCTGGGAAGGTGTTGTCCCTCAGCTTTCAAATGTGCATTATGAGTGCCAAACTGGTTGCCCCCAGCCCTACCATGCAGCTTGGTGGTCTTGGGCAACATGGTGGGGGGGGGAATCCATGTTCCACCAGAGTTGGCAGGTATCATTAGTGGGGGTGTGCAACAGATATGGCAGGGTCTCCCCTTGTGTAACTTGCACCCCCTTGCCCAGCACTCCATGCCTTAGTGAATGACATGGAGTGCAGGCCTGCCCCCTGACACCTCCTGGACCACCAATGGCACAAAGCAGCAAGGGCATCATGTGCAGAATGGGCTTGCACTCCTGCTGGGAATGCTGCTGGGGGGTCCGCCGGACCCTACTGCATGGCATTCCAACTTAGGATTGTCTACATGCCTCAGATTTGTGGTATGTAGGCAATCTGTACCTCTTTGAATAAAGCCCAATAATACTGCAATTTCTCATGCTTATAAACAAAACAAATTTAATGGATTATTACAGAAGTCACTAAAATTATAAAACATGACATTCTCTCACTGTTTCATTTCGCATTCTTCAACTAGACTTACTAAATGTTCTGTTCTAGAGTCTGTTTATTTCTTATATAAAAATTAAGTCATACAATGTTTTTTTTAGTTAAAATATACTATATTTCCTGCTTTGCATAAATATAAGAAAATAATACTTACCAACAACTCATTTTGTATAAGACTTAAATAATGCATTATCATGTTCCCTACTGCATTATTTAAAAATTATGACCCAGATCTTCAAAAGCACCAATTTACCAATTGTGAGACTGGATGGCCAAAAAAAGTGCAAATTAAGGCACAGATCACATCTCTCAGCTTGACATGCAATATTATTTATAGTTAAGCAGCCATAACTCACATTTTCTTTTATTCATGATGGCTAGATCTTGTTGGATTAGACTTAACTTGAAAGAACCTAGTCTTGGTAACAATAAAACACACAGTTTTTCATTGCTAACACTGACCATAATAAGGAACACTGCTAAAATTCATATTATTTGAACAGACTTATACGTGCATATATCTACTTGCTTCTTGCAATTATACTGTGGAAGCCCCTAATACTGGGGGTGCAAGGTTTACCTGGGCCATCAGCTACATAGCACATTTATGGTTATTGTATTGTACTGGCTGATGGATTTTTATATTCTATCCAAGTCAGGATCTTATACTGCCTGGTTTATTGTTTAGTAATTTACAGTGCAGTCAGGCATGTTTGGTTTAATGTAGGATAAACTTATAAATCTATTGTTCCTCCAGTCACAGGGGCTGGTGTGCAATGAACTACAGAGTTTGATGCATCCATACATTTCAGCTCTGCTTATTTTCTTTGATAGGGAAGCAGGCAATAGATAACACAGTGACAGTGTCATCCCTAGGGACAGCAAAATGTGAGAGCAACACACCGTCAGGTTAGTAGGTCATTATTGTATGAGCACTGAGCCATTAATTGACTACTGTACTAGGCTCAATCTGTGTCAGATTATGGCTCTTGGCAGTAAGGGCTGGAGCCTAATAGCTCACTTTGGTTTCTTCATGATCACTATCTTAGCCCTTTCCTTATAAAATGTTATATATGAATCAAGGGCCTCTCAAAATAGTAATGCTAGTTATTCAAAAGAATTCATAGTTTTCTGTGTTTCTTGTTAGACATAACTTATTAAAGCCATGTTTGCCAACATATTTATAAATGAGTTTCTGCTAAAGATTTTTTTTTGTCAGTGAACAGGCTGTAATAAGCTAAAATCAAAACAAAAATGCTAAAGACTGAACAATGTGACAAAACAGTAGTTACTGAATTAAAAGTGTGAATGCCCCACAGATATAGCACCCACAGCAAATAGTTATGTCCCAGATTTAATTGCCTCATTTAGGTGCAAATGAATGCTGCAGATTTGTGAAGTCTGTGGCGATTTTATCACATATATGTACATACAGCTATCATAAACCTCATAATAAGGGAAGCAGTTCAAGCCAAATAAAGACCACATGGTGCTACATATTAAAGTATAATAGCAAGTGCTTTAAGGTTACAGACGTGAAGAAAGTAAATTGTCTTACTTTTCACAATTATCTGAGGAAAAAGTTTGGAAAAAACACACTTTCAACTAGAAGTACATTTATGCAAATATATATATATATATATATATATATTACAAACCCATTAATACCAATAGTAGTTTGAACACAAGACATGCCAAATTTTATTTTAAAATATGTACTTATGCCACTTGAAAAAGGTTGATGACTAATTATAATAGAAGTGTTCGGTATCCCTTTTATATTTCAGTCAAGAAAATATACACATTAGTCTTTTTATGCTTCACTAGTACAGTAGATAATGTACTTTTTTTCTCTGGGATGAACTGGGCTACTGTGGTTTCTGAAAGATTTTTGTCTTGTTTTTATCAATGACAAAGAAGCTAAGCTGCTTATGTAGAATTAAAAATAATTTTAGTGGGAATGTTTCACGAATGAAATACATGTTCTCTTGCGGATTGCACTAGCTCCTTGGGGAACCAAATCAAATAGTGGTGTAGTGCCTTAGGGAAAGTATCCTTCATTTTCAAAGCTGTTGCTTTCAGTAGCATTGTGAACCAGAGCTGCCGCTCTTTGGCTACAAATTGTATGGGTAAGTTTCATGTAATTGCAACTAGAATTGGGTGAATGCTTCCCAGTTGCATTAGGAACCATATGGAATTACAACGTCAAAGGTTTTTAAAATATTCTTACATTCAAACCTACTTTTACAATATTTTAAAAGAAACTGAATATATAGTGAGGAAAAAATGTCTTGCACTGGGGAAGTAGGGGTAAAAATTTAAAGCTGGGCAACTACATTCAAAAAAGTATTGAAACTATGATAGTAACAAGTCAGCAGAAGACAAATGATGCTTTCTAAAACTGCTATTTAGGGTCATTTTGGACACATGGTGGCCAATTAGACCAATGGCATAGAGAGTACAATTAGCTTCTTTCACAGATAATACACATATGTGGCAGGGTAGACACAGAGGAGGGAGTTAAAGAATTGAAGACTCACCAAAGGCAAACCAGTTGCTATGCTGTGTAGGTAGAGGCATCATGAGCAGGAGGCAAGAGGTGATTCTTTACCCTGTGTAGGTCTCTGGTGAGGCTGCAGATCCATGAGAAGTGCTGCATTACCAAGCTTCAAAAAAGCAACAAGACAGCGTAAATTTACTTGTGAAAACTTTACTTGTAACAAAATGAAACCGCCATACAGTGATTACAACTGTGGTCCCTAAATCCTGCTGTTCTGGATTTTGGATTGCACTTTGACTGAACTGTATGGTACTTTCAATTTGTGATAATAAAGGTTTTGCAAGCACATTAATGTTGTCCTGTGCCTTTCTGAAGTTTGGAATTGCAATATTTCTCATGGATCTAGTTATGTTGGCCACCCTAGTGCTTGCAGCCAACACCTGCACTGTATCACAATTATTGCTCATTTTGTGTGCCCTGATGAGTTTGCACGTGGAGTCCTGTGTGCAGTTTTGGAGTCCCAACTCAAACAAGACCATCATCACCTGGAAACAGTGCAGAGAAGGGCCATCAAAATTGTGCAGTGTATGCAGAGGAAGTTGTATGAAGAATGACTTTGCAACCTAAACATATACTTGCTTGCTACCAGAAAAGAAAGGGGTGATATTACTCATAGGGGTCATGCGTGTTACTCAAGAACAAGGGGACATGCTACAAAACTGTAGGGGTCAGACTTAGGGGAAATGTAAGGAAGTACATCTTCACATAGAGAGTAATAAATGCCTGGAACAGCCTTCCAGTGGAGGTGGTGAGGGTGAAAGCTGTGGAGGAATTCAAGAATGCATAGGATAGGCATATGGTAACCTTAGTCATTAGGGAAGGGAAGGCTAAGCTGGAGGTCAAGTAGGGTCTATGGTATTACAGTAGGTAGGGAAAATGGGCAGATTGAGTGGGCCAAGCGGTCCTTATCTGCGGTCAAATTCTATGCTTCTATGTTTCTACATGAGAAAATGTTCAAATATCTCAGTGATTAATAAAGTGGAGATATTATTCATATTCAATCTAGAATGCCACATTTAGAAATTGAAGTGAATTTATCTCTGGATTCTGTATGTGTCATTTAAAAGGTCGTGGGTGGGTGGAGTTGAAATGAAGTGTGTGATAAAATATGACTGTACATTCTGTGGTTTCTGGAACATTAGTTGTAATGGATTTGGATTTGATTAGCACCTCTTGTTACAAACTATAGTATTTTTACAGGCAAAGGAAGAATAGCACTTTAAAGGTATTAGTGAGCTTGTTTAAAATAGTTATAAATTGTTATGCACTGGTTATGTATGCATAAGCTTTAACTACTGCAATGTCATAATAATTTTTTATGACGTCAAAGTATTGTACTGTATGTATTTTTGTTGGTTTGTGTGCCATAACTTTTCAGACATGGGTGGAGGAGACAATGACTGGATATGGGGTCATGAGTTTAATATTAATTTATGGTGATCATCATTTGATGTGGAGTTTTAGTATTAATATTCATGAGGTCATGGGCTAAATGTCCAGTCACTGAGCTTCTTGTTGAAGCCTCACCTTCTTGATGAAGTGGCAGCGCACCTTGAAGCACTGGGTTTGGGCTTGTTTCTTGTGTGCCTAATTTGTAATGTTACTTATTTTGTAATAAAGAGAAGTATTTTGTAGCAGTTGGAGTGCGCTGAAAGCTTGTTTTTATCTGTATTGTTTGACCATTTCTTGGCGGCACTCAGCATCACTGTGAGTGCATCAGTAAGTGGTGTAAGTTTGGATTTGTGGTCAGGAATGATGCAAATGTGAAGTGCTAATCAGCTTTGCTTAAAATACATGCAAAGCATGTTAGGCACGCAAATTTGAATTAGCATCTCTCTTACCCTTCACTTTGAGTAGTCGTAGCATATATAGTCTATGCTCTAGTGTAGAAGAATACTCCCACTTTTTTCGGCATATTATATTCATGGAGCATTCTGCCTGTTTTATTGGTAAACATGCGTGGACAGTATTAATGGATGAAGACGCCAGAGCCAGTGGGAGCAGTCAGCCACAACGAGAAACAGAGATCCACTGAGAAGGAGGTCGTGTCTCATGTTCAGAGGACATTTCTGCAGTAACAGCAAGAAGATTACACAGAAAACAAGAACGTTTCGCAGCAGGTACCAATCCTCTGAATCAGCCACAGGAATTAAAAATGTTATTTGTTAAATTGTAAAGACTACTACTAAAAGAGACTAATTTGTGGTAAAATTTTACAAATTTTGAGGAGTATGTTAAGATTAATCATGCCCCTAGGGGTTTGAGAATGGATAAGAAACCTTCTCCTGGCATAAAAAACTTTGTGGACAGAAATGAATGGGAGATGAATGGGAGCAGGCCGTACATGATTGTGCTACAGCCTTTGTATTTATCTGTATTGTTTGACCATTTCTTGGTGGCATTCAGCTCCACTGTGAGCATATCAGTAAGTGGTGTAAGTTATGATTAACAATGTGTATTGGTACTCATTGGTCAAATGTAGTATGGGGTCATGCACCAGGGGCCATAAGTACCAACTGGTCAGGGATAAGTCAAGGAAGAATGCAAAGAAGTAGTTCTCCAAACAAGAATGATGGAGTAATGAAATGGCCTGTCAAGCAAATCAGTAGTGGTAAAGATAGTCCAAGGCTTTAAGGTGGATGGGACAGGTACAAGGAACTGGGCAGGGGGGAGGGGCAAAACTGCAGAACAGATCAAGCTCACAATAGGGAGAACAGTCTAAGACCACACAGTGATATGCTGGAGCAGTATTAGGTAGACTCAGAGCAGACTCAATGGCCTCTCATAGGCCTCAATATTGAAACAATGGGGCAAGCACAGTGCAGCTGTTTGTGCTGCACTTGCGCTGGTGCTTTCTGCGGCCATGATGATATTTAAATGGATAGCGCTCACTGACGGAGCGTGCTATCTAATTGGATATTGGTCCATGTCGGCACAGCACTAAATGAATCTGTGCTGCCCTGACATGGACCAGGACTGCATATGGCCCACATGGGATAATGTTGTCCAAAATGGGATAGTGCCAAGTCTCCTGTGGGCTGTATTCAACTTGAGTATGCAGATGAGGTCAGTGGCATGCAAGACGTTAAGGAGCCATATGTATGTCCATTATGGGCTTATTTGCATGGGGTACAGCAGCAATTTAGCTCCCATCCTGTCATAGGTAGACATGCCCTGGTGGTCTAATGGTTCCCTCCACCCTGATCACCTGTTCCTTATCACTGTATGCATTCCCTGGTGGTCCAGTGGTTCCCCCATCCTTGATCGCCCCTTTCCTAGCACTGTACGTATGCCCTGGTGGTACAGTGGTCCCCCACCAGCCATGATAGCACATTCTCTATCAATGTATGAATGCCCTGGCAGTCCAGTGGCTCACCCTACCACCGATCACCTGTTCCCTATCACTGTAAGTATGCCCTGGTGGTCCAGTGTTTCCCCTAACCCCGACTGCCCATTTTCTATCACTCAAAGTATATCCTGGTAGACCAGTAGGTCCCCTCCACCCCCAACTATTCCCCCCACCTGCACACTCTTCAGGAACCCCTACTACACACACACCCCTATCCCGGGAGCCAGTCCCATGAATTCAGCAGCCAGCACAGCCCTCCTCTCACCTCAATGGCCAGTTGCCATCTGACAGTACAAAAGTGTGATCAGGTGATCATGATCTGTGACTGTTGGATGGTGGCCGGACAAGGAGGTGAAAGGAGGGCTGTACCAGCCACCAAGTTCACAGGACCAGATTCCCACAGTTGTGGTGGTGGTGGTGGGGGGGGGGTGAGAGTTCTCAGTAGGTGGGAGGGGGGGTCTGGGTAGAAGACGGGTGAACAAGGTGGGGTAAGAGACTGCAGTTTTCACACTGTGCTGACAGGCCAGCCCTCTTGCAGAGAGGATTGATGGTGCTCAGGGGAGCCTTACCTGTCTGTCACTACTGAGTGGGCCTGTACTGAGTATTTAGTCTCAGACCAGAACCTGTGGTTCTGGTAGGTGGCCCCAAATCCCTAGTCCAGCCTCTCTGTGGAAGATCATTTTGGACTATTTTGGGAAATACTGTTCTGGACTCCACCTTTTTTAGGCTGGGAGCTTGATGATGGGGTAATATATAGTAATGCTATTTGTTATGACCCAAACCTATTAAAACAAATCTGTCCTATAGGCCAGCCCAATGGCATGGAGGGCTAAGCCGCTGGTACCTTACCTTCAGTCATGCTGGTAACTCGGGTTCAGGAACAGACCATGGTCACTCGGGGGCTGGCCAGGTAAGGAAGGATTGAGCATTCCAGGATGACCTTCTTCCCTCAGCAAAGGGGGGGAACTCTGAGTGCTGTGACTTGCCAGCCACCCAGCAGAGGCTGGGTGGCAGCATCGGTGAGACCAACAGATGCAGAGGGACATGCACTGATGCAGTATGCATGTGCGTCTATATGCACACACATGCCTACGTCACTCACAGATGTTTCAGAGGAGAAAACAGAGGAAAGTACCTTGGCTTGCTTGACATCCCTGCAGCTGCTGCATGACCCTACGTGGCTCATTACCTGCTGATACAACTCTGTGTAAGTGGTGGTTAACCCAGAAGTCCACAAGACAGGTTGGTGAAGGGGCTGGGGGGATGTTTCTGGATCTGGTGACACAACCGGAGAAACAAATGAAGAACAAAAAATATATTTGCCCCTTTAAGGAACATCTGCTGGCTGCAGATCGAGACATATACCAGAAATGCTGTACCGATGGTCCCCTCAGTGGAAGCCTTTAAGAAGGGCCTCAAAACATATTTATTCCAGCTGGCCTTTTATGACTAACTGCTGAACGGAACTGTTGGAACTTCTGTAATTGAATTTTGATTGGTTTTATTAACTTTTTTATTTTATTGTTGTTGTTTGTACAGTGCCCAGAGTTTGTGGTAATGAGCGTTTAATAAATGATTTATCTATCTATCTTATCAATCTATGAAATCTGGCATCGGAGCATGGACTTTTATGGCCCAGATATCTGGGGGTAGGCTAGGAGACACATGCCAAATAAGACAGGATGTGGCAGAGATACATCTCAACAACGTCCTATCCTTTGGCAATGCAATATGCAAGAAGCTGATGGGAGTATGGCAGCCATACTCTTCTAAATCAGGTATTGCTGTGCTGTGCCACATTTGTGGTGAGTAAGACTTCCATCATCAGAGGACTAATCTCTGTTTCATTTGCCAACCTGGTATGTATTATAAAGACATGGGTGGATGGCACCATTGGCTTAGTAGTGGCAGAGTTTGTCACCCCACCCCACGGTTTCTCAGTAAGGTACCACCCAAGACTAGAGTGCGGGGGTTGTGTAGTGACCTTCATTTTTTTTGATGTTGCTTGAAATGAATGGTATCACCTGTTGAAGGCATGGGATCCTTTGAGTGGATAGTACCTGACTGTGTAGCAGGCTTCAGTTATACTACTGTTTATCATCCCCCTTCTGATGAGTCTAGCTTTCTCCATAAGTTTACTAAGAGATAGTCCACCTTGCTGCTGCAGTCTCCAAGACTGATTGCTATCAGATACTTCAACACATGGGCAGATGACTCCTCAGATTATTTCACATCCAGACCCCTCCAGGTCATGGATGGGCTTGAGTGCAAGCAAGCCATTGCTTCAAGCACACAACTTTTTTGTGGGGGGTAGGAAGAAATAGGCTGTTGGTTAAATATGATCTGCAGCTTATCCTCTAGGTAGGGAAATGGGCAGACTAGGTGGGCCAAGCGGTCCTTATCTGCCATCAAAGTCTATGTTTCTATGCAAGTGGTCATACACTGACTGGACTTAATATGCTCAATGGGTATGGAGAGTCATATCTTCCTTATGGTAAATGGTTCACCCGTTTCTGACCTTCCTTCTGTTGCTGTTCACTTCAATTAATTTTTTACTACTTGTACCCTTCACTCTCCCCTCCTCTTGGTGCTCCTCCTCTCCCTTCTCTTTCTTCTTCCTCTGCACCCATCTATCCCAGGGGTTTCACTTCTGTCCTGTAACTCCTCAGGAAATGTTGACTGCCCTTTCCTCACTTAGTTTGTCTAAATCCAGTCCTGACGGGCTGAACTCTAAACTTCTCCATCTCTCAGCACCTGCCATCGCCTCCCTCATACTCACCTTGTCAACCTTGCCTTCTCCTTGTGCACTGTCCCTCAGTCTTGGAAGACTGCCAAAGTTCTGCTCCTTCACAAAGTGGGTGATCCCTCCTCTCCAGGGAACTTCTGTCTTATCTCCCTTCTCCCTACTCTTGCCAAGCTGCAGGAAAAACCTTCTGGACTTGTAAATTTCTATACTCCTCCAACTACCACTCTCCATTCCAGTCCAGTTTTTGGAAGCACCACTCCACCATTTCCTCCCTTTTGCGGGTCACTGACTCCATCTTCACTGGGATTGTTCTGGATTACATTTTCATTGACTTGGCCAAAGCCTTTGACTCAGTGGCCCACCCTATCTCTTGGACAAGTGGCGTTCTGCCAGCTTCTCAGCTTCCACTGTCAACTGGTTCTGCTCCTTATTTCAGGCCATCTGCAGTCGGTACAGGTAAGAGGCACCCTGTCTCCTCCCCTTCTTATTTAGACTGGGTTCCCACAAGGCTCCATCCTTGGTCCCATCCTTTTCTCTGTCTTCCTAGATGACTTCCTTTTTGCCTGTGCCAACTTGCTATCTATATCTCTGGACCCTTCGCATCAGCTGTGGAAGTTTCATTCCAGCAATACTTCCACAATGTCTTGCGCTGGTTCCGATCCAACTAACTCTGGGTCAACATTACAAAAACTGTGTCTATGACCTTTGGTACCAGCCAGAACCTGCCAGCCCCCACCCTCATCTTCACAACCCTGGATGGTGCCCCTCTTGCAGTGGTTCCTTCCTTTAAGTACCTCAGTGTGTGTGGCTGGATAGCAGGCTTGACTTCTCTATCCACATTGATGCCATCTACTCCAAGCTCCACCCCAAACTTGGTGCCCTGTACTGCAACAAGGACTGCCTTTCCCTTTTGGTCCACCAGGAGCTGCTCACCAAAATGGTTCACCCAGTGTTTGACTATGTGGATATGGTTTATAGCACTGCCCCCCCTTAACTAGCCAGATTGGATACTCTGTGCAACACTTTTTGTTGCTTAGCTACTAAATTTCCCTCTCAAAGTCACCACTGCTTCCTTTACTCCTCTCTATCCATCCCACCCTTCCCCTCACATTGGCAGTTCCACTGTGCACACTTCTCCAAATTCTGGTTTGGGTCCCTTTGTCAATACCTCTTTTCCCGCCTCTCCCTCATCCTCTCTGCCTTTTACTCCCTTCATTCCAGGGACTCTTGTGCCTTCTCCCTTCCCCACCCGCATTCCTCTGCTGCCCTGGAACTTGCTCTCCTCCACTCTTCATCTCTCTCCCTCTCCCCTCTCCCCTCTCCTTTAAACACCAGCCAAAGCTCCTCCTTGCCCATCCTGCTCCTGCCAGTCTTCCACCTGACCCTATCCCTGCTGAGCCCTGACATACCTGTGTTCTAGTTTTGCACTCACCTGTGTACTGCTATTGCTTGAACTAGACTCTTCTCCACAGTTACTGTAATTTTATTTTTCCACCTGCACTGTTTTCACTTTTGCACATCAATGCTGCTCAGTGTTTTACCTGTTGTTCTACCATTTTTAATGTACTCATATCCTGCTGGTTGCACACTATTATGCACTTCATTTGTTCCCTTGTCATTGGTACTGTCTTTGCTGTACTGCTGTGCTCCTGTTCGCCTCTCCCCCTAGGTTGCACTTTGAAAAAAGCCTTGGCTCAGTGTGCCTTTCTAGGTCACCAATTGTCAAATAAAATAAATAATGAAATAAACAAATTTAGATCTCCCTGTGGATCCTGTCATATGGTTGAGCCATTGCAACATTCACTTCAACATTGGTGGCTAGTTTAGGCCACCTCCAACTGTGGAGGTTATCCGCTATCATTTACAACAGGACCTAGACCTTCAGAGGTTTCTGGGTCTGGTGGATACCTCGGGTTTAGTCAGTGCCTCTACTAGGGGCTGCTAGGTCAGGTTCTAAGCATATATTAATGGCCTTTTGTAGCACCTTGGACTCCCTGGCACTGCTTCATTCTCATTTAATCACCTCAAACAGAAGCAGCCAATGGTTTAATGTAGTTCTGTGTGAACTTCCTAAACTTCGACCATGTGAATTTTGAACATTGAACCAGGTAAAGTTTGCCTAAATTCTCTTATTGGTGAACTAGTTCACCCTGGTTTAACCATTAAAAAGGACTGGAAAATTGGGTCAAAATCACATAACATAATGCACTGGGCCAGTGAAGCACCTGAAACAACAAGATGATGCAGTGGTCTACACTGCAGGCTACTGGTTCCAAAAATTGTGTCCATTCAGTCAGTACCAGACATGGACAAGGCTAGTACACAAGAATGCACAGCCAACAATTCTCACAGTAAAATGGTTTGTAAATTGTAAGGCCTATTTATGTCCACAAAGTATCAATGCAGCTTCCCACAGTGTAGACTACTGGTTCCAAAAATTGTGTCCACTGAGACAATGCCACACATGGACAAGACTTCCTGTTATGACATGGATAAATGTTGTACTCACTGGATTCAAAGGCAAAGCTGTCCCAAAAAATATTTATTTAGCCTATATAGACCCACCAAAATTTCACAAAACATTAATCTGAAGAAGACTGAGTGAAGACAACAGTGCAGCCTTTCATAGTGTGTGTGAGTTCAGGCTGCTGGTTCTGAAAAAAAGAGTTATGGACACAGATGCCCTCTCCATACACCTCATCATTGTCTGTCTGTAGTCCAGCTGGAAGGTTAGGAGATTCATTAATCAAAAACTATGGGAATAGGGATTTGGAAAAAGGGGCAGCTTCATTTTTGAACTAGTGAGCCTCTTTGTATTTTGGATTGAAAGGCACTTTCTCCTGTTTGTTGTAATATTGTCTGTAGCTGTAATGGGGATAAAAAAGTGTGTCCCAATATTCCAGCCTAAACCTCATTTTGGTCTAAAACATATGGTGTTTGTGTAACAGATAATGAACTATAAACCTAAATCATATAAAAACTTGTAAAAGCTACAAGTTTAACTGAGCCACAACTTGTAATATTAAAATGTCTTTTAATATTTGTACTGATCATGTGAGTAATAGAAAACAGGTGTTTTAAGTGTCTGCAAAAACAGAAATACAGGGAGAGAGTTCAAATTATCCCTTCAGACTACTTTTAGTGTTTGTTATCAGGACAGAATAAAAAGCTTGTGTGCACATTCCTAAGTGCAAGCCTATTTCTACCTCCTAAGACCTTAGTAACTGGTAATGACAATTATTACTATCCTTATATAGTAGTATAATTTACACTATCACTACATTTGTGCTAAGTAAGGATTAGCTCATACATGTACTAAAAAGAGAATTGCCTTTTAAGTTAAAGTTTATATTTGTCTTAGACCAATCATAGACAACCATAGTACTATCTTCCACTATATAAGCAAGCCACTATACACTGTTAGTTTGAAGAATGAAGAATTAAGAATTAAGAATGAAGGATGTACCACTTGTAATCTCTTGCTATGATTATTATTATAATCATTAAATTCTTCCGCCATCAGCCTCATCTCCGTTCATCTCCTTTCTAAGTATCAGTAATGGATAATTTACCAAGGGTAATTTTTTTTACCTCCTCTACATTTGGTGCCTTAAAGACTCGGATCGCTGGTGCTGCATGCTGAGGAGGCTGCCTAACTATTAGTTGGTTAGTCTGCAAGCCTTAATAAGAAGGTGATGATGCTCGGAGACGTGGTGCTAATGGCTTAAAGCGAGAGAAAAAGGTGCACACAGACAGGTTTAGCCACTTGCTGATCAGGTGAGGTATGCTTTCCAATTTTTTTAAATAAAAGTAATGCTTAACTCTGTAGGAACTCATGGGGCAGAGTAGGTAAGTGAAGGTGCTGGGACTTGCAAGCCGGACCTCAGAGGGGAGCTGTAAGACATAGCTAGAAAGACCAGGGCACCAGTGCACGGGTGCACCCGGCTGTAAAGGCTAGGCAGGCAAGAAAAAGATAAGAAAAATGAGTATGGAAACAATAATAGGTCATTTTCTAGGAAAACACCTAAAGGGGAAAGCATATGAACCAGTGCCTGATGATCAACAGGTATAATTGTATTTTATGAGTATGGAAACATTGCTAGGTTGTTTCTGTGGGAAACACCTAAAGGGGGGAGCATACAAACCATGATTAACAGGCACAGTAGTTTTTTAATTAAAAAAAAAAAGAGTAACTAGCAAATACTGTACAAAGTCTGTGATAATATAGCCAGGTGGTAATTTGTTAACACATGAGATTTTTAAAAAAGAAAAAGCTGCATGAACAGAAAGATTTAATAATCCAGCTACAGTCAAAAAATAGATAGTTTAGAAATGCTAATGAGTCAAGAGCCAAAATCCCTGCAAGAGAAAAACTGATAACTAAAGTAGTTTGTAAAGGTACAGGGAGACCTTTGTTTTTTTAGATAGGGATAATTCTCTTTTATTGATTGCAATATAAACTATAACACAGCTTCTGTAGCACGTTTGTAAAATGTAAATGTCTTAAAATCTAAAAACAGGCAATATAACATAAAGATATTTTTAATGTCAGTAGTGTTCAAGGCCACTACAAAAATAACTGGGTTTGAGCGACCCTTGCATGCACACTATGTGACCTTTTGACCTTCTTGTGTTGCAGCCAACACAGTCAATCAACATTTAACTGTAAGCAAAACTTCTTTTATAAACTCAGCTGACATTTTGCCATGCTTAGGATAAGAAAACCCAGGGACGCTTGGCTTCTTTTATCCTATGGAAGTAATCTTGTATTACAGTAGTTGAGCTGTATCTTCTGCCAGTAGAAGCTCGGGGGGAGGGAGTAAGCTACCCTTCCTTCCTTCCAGTGTAATGTCCACAAAGGTTACAAGGTACATTGCTATCTCCCCATAGGGGTAAATACCAAAAAAAAAATGTGTATTTAATTCTTCTTCAAAAACATATGCTTCAAGAATTAGTTAAGCTGGAGTGGGAGTTGTGTATGTACTTCCACATATTCATTCTTTTGATTGTCTTTTCAGCTTTCTTAGCCCGTTTACAAGCTATATTTGTTTTGTGCTTAAAATATATTTTATACATTATGCTCAATACTAAAATTGTTCTTTTGCAAAAATGCTTATGTTTCCTAATTGGTTCCACATAAGTTCTATTGCATAAATCAAGTCATTATTACTCTGCAAGTGTAATGTTTTAGCAAAATTACATCTATTTGTACAACTTTAAATCAACTGAAAAGGTCTAGTCAGTTTAAACTCTACAATCAAGCTTATTGTTTCTACTTACTATGAAGTAAAGTCTGGGGTAGGGGCAATCCCCTAACTTCAGCAAGAAGATTCTTCTTCAATTGATCTTCAAGCAAGACATCCATTTTCTTCACTGCTGTTTATTCCAAACATGGCTGATACTTTATGCAAACCTATTGCTTTACTATGGACTGTTTATGGACTGTTAATCTGTGTGCCAGGGTGTAATCAACTACCACAACACAAATGCCATGCCAGTGTGTGTGTGGCTACTCAATGCACAATCTAATGCACTCCTGATCAGTGCAGTGTGTCTGCTAATCAGTCAGCCAGCAATATGAACACTATCTTTTCTAAATTGGTGTGTGGACATACTTAACAGCTGGTCTAGCAGCTGTGCCTCAAAGCTCAAGACTGGATCACAGCAAAGCTACATGGACTAAAAATAGACAAATGGGTCTCTTGTTATAAACAGAGCCACACCAAAGGACAATAATGTTTATGTGTTAACTTTGTCCTACTGTTTTTGGGGTAATAATAGTGTTTGTAACTATGCTAGTTTAAGCAACTCATTATGTTTTATAGTCTCAAATGCCATCTATTTAACTGTAACACCAACTGAATGTCCAAATGTGACAAAAGGGCCAGAGAGTGGATTTAATCAACACTTATTGATCATGTGATTGTGAATAATGTAATGTACATAATGAGATGTACATGCTCCAAGGAGTTGCATTGTTGCATAAATAATAATTAGGCAATTATTGGGCCAAAGGGGGGCTTGTAATAGGGGATAAAAAAGTGTGTCCCAATATTCCAGCCTAAACCTCATTTTGGTCTAAAACATAAGGTGTTTGTGTAACAGATAATGAACTATAAACCTAAATCATATAAAAACTTGTAAAAGCTACAAGTTTAACTGAGCCACAACTTGTAATATTAAAATGTCTTTTAATATTTGTACTGATCATGTGAGTAATAGAAAACAAGTGTTTTAAGTGTCTGCAAAAACAGAAATACAGGGAGAGAGTTCAAATTATCCCTTCAGACTATTTTTAGTGCTTGTTATCAGGACAGAATAAAAAGCTTGTGTGCACATTCCTAAGTGCAAACCTATTTCTACCTCCTAAGACCTTAGTAACTGGTAATGACAATTATTACTAGCCTTATACAGTAGTATAATTTACACTATCATTACATTTGTGCTAAGTAAGGATTAGCTCATACATGTACTAAAAAGAGAATTGCCTTTTAAGTTAAAGTTTATATTTGTCTTAGACCAATCATAGACAACCATAGTACTATCTTCCACTATATAAGCAAGCCACTATACACTGTTAGTTTGAAGAATGAAGAATTAAGAATTAAGAATGAAGGATGTACCACTTGTAATCTCTTGCTATGATTATTATTATAATCATTAAATTCTTCCGCCATCAGCCTCATCTCCGTTCGTCTCCTTTCTAAGTATCAGTAATGGATAATTTACCAAGGGTAATTTTTTTTACCTCCTTTACAGTAGCACTGAAAATCCTCTCTGAGTAGGTACTTGCAGGTTGGCAACTGAGGTGTTCAACAGCTATCTGTGTCAAAGAAGGCCAAATGGTCTTTCTTTGGTACCAGTACAACAGCAGCTCAGTCTACTTCTGCTATTGACATGTTTTCATCCAGATAATCTTGCACCATTTTGTCTGTTGGCATCTCAGGCACCACTGTTGGACAGTGAATTCCCATGCTTTTTCATAAAGCTATAGTCTTGCCATCCACCTTTAATGATCATTTTGCTTTTCCATCACCACATTTTCTGATGTGCCTTTTATCCATTTGACACTATCTGTACCTTGTATGTATTTTAACTGTAGATATTGATATATGAATGCACTTAATACCTTTTAATGTATATTATCTATGACGCTTTATGCTCAGGTTTCATCCATCGTCCAAAGTGATTTTTACCACTTAAGGAATGTCGCCTGGATTAAACCCTAATTCCGCCTGGTGATCTGCCCATGCTGGTATATGCCTTTGTTATGTCAAGGCTTGACTACTGTAATTCTCTGTACTGCAGGGTCAGTGGAGGGAACCTCAATTGACTGCAGCTGGTGCAGAATGCAGCAGCCAGGTTGCTGTTGAGCCTGACCAGGTCCTGCCATGTAAAACGGTCCTGCAAGATCTAAACTGGCTGCCTATCAGATGGAGGATGATCCTCAAGGTGGGCTTGCTCACCTATCAGGCCCTATATGGCTCAGGCCCTGGCTACTTGCGTGACCGTTTGACTCCTACCCTCCTGGTGCACTTCCTCCACTCCTCCACTGAGGGCCTCCTAGTGGTTCCGAGGGCCAGGCTTAAAACCTCAGGGAACTGTGCATTTGAAGTGGCTGGCCCGGTCCACTCCCCAGATCCCTAAGGGAAGCCCCATTGGTGGAGGCTTTCAAGAGGATTGTGAAAGCTCACCTTTTTAATTAAGCTTTTCTTAATTAATTGCAGCTGATTTTGTTATTTATTTATTATGAATTTTAAACTGCTGTTTGTCTGCTGACCCTGTATGTACTGTTCATATAAACTTGTTATGTTTTACACCTCTTGTAAGGCACCCAGAGCCTTCTGGATTGGGTGCCATATAAATAAAGTCTTACTTACTTACTTACCTTGTCTGAATGGTGACTGGATGAGCAAACTGTAGCTAATACTGTTACTGTATATGTTGGATGTCTGAATTTTGTTCGTAATTCATTTTCTGGGATGTCTCTGTAATGGGGCCTGTATAGTGTGCCTGTAACATATGCTGTAACTGTACCTTGTATTTGTATGGATATACTGTTTGTAATTAATTCGCGGTTGTCTCTGAAAAGGGACTTGTGGTTTCAGTGGGCTCACCTGATTACCAATATTTCAATAAATAAATAAATAAATGCAGGCAGTTGTTCTCAGAGTGGTTTGTCAATAATAGACATCTTTCTGGAGTGTGCAGCAGCATCAGCATCACTAGATCTCAGCTGACTTGGAGAGAAGAGTGACTCCCTTGATGTTCAGCTGTAGCAGTGGCAACACTTTGGTACTCTCCTTCCCTCTGTTCCACCTGCCTGTCAGTGAGATTGCAAGGGATGATATGTGTTCTTCTTATGCTGTGCTTGAGCTCCTGGCTTTGTTTTCTACCATACATACAGAGACCAGATAGAAAAGCCAGGCTTTATAGGACCACTGATCCATGCAAAGAATGACTTGAATATGTCTTTGAACTGAGGGCCCAAAAGAGTGGCCCAGATATAGTGGTCGGCTCTACGTGTTTTTTAAAATCATGTGTCATTCTAGAAATGTGTTCTTTCTGCTAGACTGACAACAGTGGGATCTTCCTTGTCTTTATATTGAGCTTTCATGCAAAAAAGTTGCAGAGTAATCAGGGCAATGAGCGAAACTACCCGGCTTAGGCCAGCTGCATCAGTACTACCACCCATGTCATCAGGTGCGCTCCATTTCTTGTCCTGGTACAAGTCAGAGCAGCCAGCCCTAAAGATATAAGAACAGCACATAGGGTTATGTACTCAGTTCATGTTCTCAAGCTCTTGAACCAAACTTTGAAGTCAAGAAATCACAGTCCAAGTTCTTACCTTATCAGCTTATTAATTTTTCATATCCCAAGGTTTTACAAATGTAAATCATGAAAAACTCAGGTATCCGGTATACATACAAATGAGCTTAGATGTGCCAATGCCTATTTAGCTAGTAGGCCTGATTGCCCTGGTGCTTTGCTTGAATGTATAGAGTTGTATGTAGAACTGCATAAGTAACCCTGTTTTTAATAATTTTTTTCAGATGCAGGACACAGTTCAGTTGTTTTGGTCTGTTCTATCTGTTGTCTCATCTGTCCACCCAAGTTCATTCTGGGATGCGAGTTCCAGGAGATTTGGTTCTCTGCCATAATCAAAAAAACCTATGACAACTTTGCATTTATTTAAATATGTATTTTCATGAATTGGTTAGCTGTTTGGACTAGTGTAACATTCAAATGGATTGATATGTTTATTTAAAAGTTAGTAAGGCTTGAGTTGAGCTTAGGAGGCTACACTGTGTTCACCTTTAGCACTCACTTCTCTCTTTTGGTTTTTGTAAACCACCCCACCCTTCATTGTCCATCCCCTCAACTCCATTTCTTATTCCTATCCATTTTCATATCATTTTATTTTTCTTTGTGTGCAAAGGATTGATGTAGATTTTTGTGTACTGAGTACTTATTAATTCTCTGCACCTTTGTTTAACTATTAGTTTTGTACACCCTCTTGACGGTTTGTTTTTAGTTTCCATCTACCAGTGCCAGTAAGGCAATTATGAAGTCAGCCATTGATCACAGGACCTCTCCTATAACACTTACAGGAACGGTAGACAGCTAGACACTGCTCCTGATGAAGCTCATTCAAGCAAAGCACTGGGACAATTGGATCAACTAGCTAAATAGATATTGACACCTTTAAGTTAATTTGTATGCAAACTGGATGGTTGAAGTTTTCATAATTCAAATTTATATAACACTTGGGCTACTGAAAATGAAAGAGCTCCTAGGTTTTGAACCTGAACTGTAATTTGTGGATTTCAAAGTGTGGTTGGAAAGTTTGAGAACCCACCATTAGTGTACATTGCTCTATATGCTGTCCTTACCAGCTACTGTATGTGGCCTCCTCAAAGGGCTTCAGCATAAAGCAGAGGGTCTCCATCAGACATCACTGATCCAGACTGATGTTTACCTCTCCCTTGCCAATACCATCCCCAGCAGCATACTAGTGGATAGCCTTCTTTTGTTTGTTTATTCATTCATATATTTATTTATTTAACAGACTTTAGGATTACAACCTGTGTGTCAGGGACTCATTTACAAAGGCTGTGCATCAGAAAAAACAAATACAAACACTTAATACATATAGACATAGAATGGCAGCTAAACGTTACAGTTTTTTCAATTATACAGTATTGCAGTATCAAGATCAGTTATACATTGCATTGAATGTGTTACCGAGAGCTGTATTTTACAGTTTTCAAGAGATCTTGCAGCCACTGCATTGTGCAACAGGTAGAATTTCACCTTGTTGCCACATCTTGTTTCATGAGGTGGAGGGGGAGGTGGTTCCACTGCTGAATGTTTCATAACAGTTTCCATGCTTTCACAAAATGACTAAAATTACCAGACTTTTTTAACAAGACCTACACAGGTCTGTATAGTGGTGCCTTCATCATCTAGGAATCCCTGAACTTCCAGATTTATAAAGTAAGCAATACATGTACTATAGTAAGTAAGTAAAGTTTATTTTTAAAGCACCCCATCTTGGGGGCTCTGGGCACTGTACAGTAGAAAGGAAAACATATGTAACAATAAAAAAGCATGAAAATAAACAGTAAAGATACAATAAGTTAAAATAAATCTTGGTTTAAATAAAATATTACAGCAATTAGCCAGTTTAGTTATAAATAATCTAAGAATACCTTCTAAACAAGTGCACCTTAATGCCTTGCTTAAAAACCTCCACCAATGGGGCCTCCCTCAAGGACCTTGGTAGCAAATTCCATAATATTGGGCCCGCCACTTCGAACTGAACGATCTCCAGATGATTTATGGTGGGCCCTAGGAACTGCTAGGAGGCCCTCAGTACAGCAGCGAAGTGAGCGCACAGGATGGGTAGGAGTTAGGAAGTCAATCGGGCAGCCAGGGCCCAATCCATGTAGGGCCTTATAGGCCTTATATGTGTGTATAATCACCATTGTCTTTACAATGTTCTTTGCATTCTTTGATACTATAAAGTTTTAAAATGGAACTTAATACATACCTTTTTAGCCTGGCTTTTTTTAGAAGTTTAATGTAAGAGTGGACTGCCATTGTCTATGAATTAACTGTTAATTTTAAAATTGTTGTGGTTTTTATTGTGTTAAATGTTGATGGATTATTAATTTGTGTACAGGTGCCTTGATCACTGGAAAGGCGCCTTTTAACAAATAAAGTTTGATTTGATTTGATAAAACCTGATGTTAATGAGTGTGGTGGTAGTCACTCATCAAACTTTTGCTGAAGGAGAGCTTAGTATTGTATCGTTTGATGGGAGTTATATGTATTATAAATAGTGTCCTACTCGGTTGTAACTAGTGACTGTGAAATTGTTTGTGTATGTATATTTTACTGTATTCAAATATGTATCTAATATTTAATATTGTGTACTGTACTTGGTGTACAATAAGTGTAAAAGTAACTGGAATCTCACTACTACTACCAGGTTTTCCATACAGTGGTCATTGTCAAAGCCAGCAGTACAGAAAGCTGCCTGCTTGCTGTGGCTGGAGGGCTTTGGTGATTTGTGGTCATTGCTACTGCTGCTGCTGGTACTTAACTCAAAGGATGACTAGATGGCAGAAGGGAAACAGACCCAATCACTAGTCACTGCCATGTAAGCAGTAGTCTGACTACTGAGCCACACGTCTGTGGTGATGTGAACAGCTGGCACAAACGATGCTTTCAGGATATTTGACACAGTCTTGGAGACACTCTGATACAAATCTGGAAGAGCCACTGTGGAAAAGTATATATGACTGGGCACTTGATATCTTGGCACTGCAACCTGCATTAGTGACAAAAAACCTACATTGTTCACAAGGAGAATAGCAACAAGTCAGTGGCTAACATTTCCACAATTGCCTTTGTTAACTGTTTTACCTTGTGTCTGTTGGCTTTATATTTCTGGCCCATTTCCAGGGACTCGACTAGTTACAGTTGAATGCTTTTATTCCCTGAACTTGACTGCTAACTCCTACTTTTGCCGCCTGTGGGTGTGAAGAGGGCTGGGGATTTGCTGCGCCTTAGAGGTGTGAGAGTCAATGAGCTAAAGCTCTTGTGAATGCAAGATGTTGGAGGTGTTCTTCGACTACCACTTGGAGGTGTTTTTCAGCTACCACTTGAAAACCATTCAAGGGGTGGCCGAAGTACACCTCTAACGTCTTGTAAATACAAGATGTTGAGGTGTTCTTCAACTATCCCTTGAAGGGCTTTATTCCTCTTCTTCTCTACCTGGTTCCTTAATGTTCTCCTCTCCCTGCCCATCATCATCATCATCATCATCTTCACTGTCTGCTATTGATGCTGTTACTGCTGAGACCATACACTGGCATGCCTTCTCATACTGAGATCTATGGGACTTCAGCAAATGTCTCTTTATAGTAGACGTTCCCAGACTTGTTCTCTCCTTAGCCTGACTCAGTTTGTTCTTACACAGAAGGCACACTACATGTCTATGATTCTTTGTTCAGCAGAAAGAATTCCCACGCTACCAAAGTCTCCAGTTTGGTCTTTCCTGCTGACACTGTCTGCTGTTACTTATGGGGTGGGCTATCATGGCTTTCTTCCACATCACCCTCCTCCTCCTCCAAAAGTTTTTCAGGGTCAGGGAATGATTCTCCTTCTTCCTTTACCATGTGTTCTTCTGGCCCTGGTATACTACCTGTCTCATCTGTGTCTTACCCTACTGTTTTTTCATATGATTTTTTTTCCCAATGTGTCATTTTTGAAAATCTGTCTTTTGTTTTGTTTACCACAAACACTTTTGGCCTTTTTTAATCTCTTACATGCACCTGCCCCAAGCCTGACTCCCTCCTGCTCTGTCCCTTTTCCTAACAAAAACTGTTGCTGCTATCAATTTTATAAGATACATAATCATGATCTGTGTCTCTGTACCCAGTTTCTGCCAAATCACTTTGAACCTCCTCCTTCTCCACTGCCTGTGTCACTACCTGTTGCACTCCAGTTTTTCTACAATGGTTGCAAGTGTTGTAGCCCTTTCTTTTTTTTATTTTATTTATTGAAAACTTGGATGACACCTGTGAGCGGATGCTTGTTGAGAGGTTCCACGTCAGATACATTAACACAAGAAGACACAATATAGTTACAATAAATTATACATACAGAGTACAAAAAAATTCAACAGTACATGGGTTATAATGACATACAGTTACACAAATTGTGCTAAGGCACAGTACATGGTATGCCAGCATCCTGCAGAAGAGAGAGAGACAGAGGCAGACTGTTAGGGTGCGGTAGGGAGGGGCAGTGGGAGCTGGGATAGGAGGGGCAGAGGAAAAGAAAAGAGCCAGGGGGTTGGGGGTGGGAGGCAAGTGCTAGGGCAAAGACTTAACTTGGCAGGTCAGGATTGGAAGTGCTGTGGCAGACTAAAGCTGCAGGCACAGACTAGTGGGGGCACCTACAGGTACTATTGTTGGTGAGGTGCTGTTGGAGTTTGTGCTTAAAGGAACCAAGGGTTGTGGCTCTGGCTATGTCAGGTGGTAGACCATGTGTCCACAGAGGGGCCTGGTGAACAAAGGATCACTGGGCCATAGTTGTGCAGCACCTGGGCACATGGAACACTTATGTAGTCGAGCTCCTGGTGTGCCTGGCATGTATAGGTGGTGATAAAAGGCTCAGAACTCCTTGAGGAAGTAAGTTTAGTGAGTCCTTTTTTGTGAGTAGGCAGGTTTGGTAAAGTAGTCTACCCTTCAATTGAAGCCAGCCCGATCATGCATAAAGCTCACAAGTGTGGGTGAATTTTGGGGCATTAGTGAGTAGGAGTGCTGTGTCAGTAGTGGAGCCATAGACAGCTAGGCCATAGTTAATCAAGGTGATGGGTGAACTGTTAATTACCAAGTTCAGAGCTTCATAGGTCAAGCAATGCCTGTGCCTGTAGAGGATACTGATCCTCGCTTTGGCTGTGATGTCAATGTGCTGTGTGTAAGACAGGACAGTGTCCAGTGTGATTCCAAGGTACTTGAAATTGGGGACTAGTTCCAGGGTGTTAGCGGAGTCACTCTGAATTGCCAGGGGACAGCCTTTTAGCTTGTTTTGGGCAGTGGTGAAAAGCATGGCCTTGATCTTTTTTATAGTTCATGACCAGTTTATGCTCTTTGAACCATTTTTAGGCCACTATGAACCCCCTCTGGAGGCCGTATTCCAGAAGTGCAGGGTCAAGGTTGCTAGTAAAGATCACCACATCAACTGTGTAGAGGAGCATGCTGCTACTGCAAGCAGCTGGGAGGTTGTTTAGGAAGACACTGAAGAGTAATGGACTGAGTATGGATCCTTGTGGTACCCCTGATCTAACTGGTCGACTTTCTGATAGGATGTCCCCGATCTTTACTTTCTGTGATCGCAGGCTAAGCTAAGGTAGCTACAAAGTCATGCTACAGTTTCTAGGGCTAGCCTTATGTCTAGAGCTGTTCAAGGAGGAGGGCATGATGGACCATGCCAAATGCCTTTGATATGTCAACAAAGGCTGCCCCTACAATGTGCCCTTTGTCAAGAACACTATGTATGAATTCAGTAGATTCCAGGAGAGCTGTGATAATGCTATGGCCAGCTCAGAAACCATGCTGTTCTGGGCATAGGAGCTGATATTGATTTGAAGTACTCCACCAGCTGGTCAGCCACAATCCTTTCAATTGCCTTGGAGAGCAGGGGGAGTATAGAGATTGGCCTGTAGTTGTTTTGAAGAGACTGGTCACCACCTTTGTGTACCAGGATGATTGTGGTAACTTTCCAGATTTGGTGGAATTTGGAGTGGCAGAGGGATAGATTAATTCGTCTAGGGTTAGTTGAACAAATTTTAGGTCCAGAGAGTCCCCACTGTACCTTGATTTACCAAGGGCTTTTTCAAGGTATTTTCTAGCAGTGGCTTTGGAGACCAGTTTGAAATGGAAGAGACCGGTTTGGTCATGCTGGGGTCTTCTCACTGATCCCTGGAGCAGGGGTATTGAAGAAGTTCATCGGGAGCACACCACTGAGATCTGAGAAGGTGAGGTTCAGAGAGTTAGCAATGAGCAGAGGGTTCAAGATAGGGATGCTCTCAACATTTAGCTTGGCTGGGGCTATTTTAGGGTCCTTTCTAGTGATAGTGTTTAGATTTTCCCAGAACGATTTGCTGCTATTCCAGGTGTTAGTGAGCACTTCCTTGTAGAATTTGCTTTTTGCCTCATGGACTGCCTTTGTGCACTCATTGCTGGCCTTTTTATACCTTTGGATGTTGGTGTGCCATGTGCCATGTGCCTATGCTGTTTGACAGAGTTGGTCTCTTGCATTTAGTTGTGCCAGTACTTCCGGGGTAATCCAGGGATTTATAGGTCCTCTGTTTTTTCTCTCTGTCATGGGAGCGTGTTTGTCACAGGCCGCATTGAATTTTGAGATAAAGAGATCTAGTGCAGAGTCCACATCTGTGGTTCCATACAGGTCTGACCAGTCCTGATGCTTTAGGCTGTTCTTTAGTTGTGGAAGGTGGCCCTTTAGGAGTAGGTGTTTTTTTACAGTTCTGGCAGGGGGTTTGTGGTGGTTGTTGTTTCAGAGGAAACTGACAGGGGAGTGGTCACTTAATGAGTCAGGGAGCACGGTGAGATCTGTGATGTGGGAAGGGCGGTTTGAGAGAACCCAGTCCAGAAGTGTGCTGGTGCCTGTCTTGTAATTGGTTTGAGTCAGCGTGTCCAACAGTTGGGAGAAGTGGATTGTGGCAAGGGTATCTTTGATGGTGTTAGCAGCAGATGAGACCCAGTTGATAGTAAAGTCTCCCAACAGCATTGTTTCAGAGTTTAGGCTCAGCATGCTGATGTAGTCCAGTAGGTTGTTAATGCCAGGTGTGGTCTGCTTAGGTGGGCTGTATACGGACAATAGGGTGAGCACTCTGTTGTGTGCTCATAGCATTAGTTTGATGACTAGTACCTGGAGATTGTCATTGCTGGGTTGTGGGGGTATGTCATATCCCTGGAGTGTATTCTGGTGTAAATGACACATCCTCCACCTCTTTTCAAGTGCTGGTCCTGTTGGTACAGGGTGTAGCTGGTCAAGAATATGGCAGTATCTGGCATTTTCAGGGAAAACCATGTTTCTACAACAGATATGACATCAGGGTGGTGTTGAGAGACCCAGGAATTGAGACTGTCCATTTTTGGGAGGAGGCTGCAGATGTTTAGGGATGAGAACACAAGACCTGTAGTTTTATGCTTTCTAGCACTGTGAGTCATTGGAGGGCCAGGGATGTGATGCACATTGCCAGACATCAGGAGTAGGAGAAACAAGAGTAGTCCTAGGAACTGTTCCAGTACTATTTTTTTCTGTCATTGCCTTACTCATTTGCTGGGTGCCTGCATTTTCATTTTGTGAATATTGCCTGAAGGTAGGAGTAGTAGTAGCAGCAAGCGGGCAATGTGGTCCAACAAGAGTTTCAATTTTCTTGACCCTTGCCTTTTGCTGGGTGCAAGTACTTTAGTGGGGCTAAATTGGGCAAAGAATCTAGGGATGAATGGTACCAAGAAGGGATCTTTTGGGTGACAGCACTGTGACCAGGTTCTGGGATGCCCATGCTAGGTGTAGCTTTTGGACCCCTGGTAGGGGGAGGTGATTGAGACATACACATTAAGGACTGTCTCCTGGTGGTTTAGATGGGAGGAAGGAGGCAACCTGGTGCACGGAGGTCCCATTGGGGATAACAGAGTGAGTAGTTTGATGCATAATAGGGTCCCAGAGGTCCTAATCGACATTGTGATGCACAAGCCTCAGGAATGAGGTACTACCCCTTTAAGAGAGAGAGAGAGACAGAGAGAGAGAGAGAGAGAGAGAGAAAGTAAACCTGAGAGAGTAGGAGCAGGTCACTAGGAGAGAGAAAGTGTATTTAATAAAGGAGAAATGGGGCGGGGGGCTGGGTGGGTGAAAAACCACCCAGACAGCTACACACAGAAAGAGCTGCAGTGATCCCAGCTCTTCACCCTGCTTAAGGACTCTCCCCAAGATAATGAAATAAAAATAGGGACAGTCCGAGGGCACTGCTCAGTTGAAGATGTAGTTTGTTAAGCTGCCTCAAGGTCCAGTAAAGCAACTTCAGTTCCAAATTGCACCGTACCTCAGGCAGTGGGGAGCAGGCAGCTGGCTGATGCCTGGAGAGATGTGGAGGAGCTGACCCATTCAGGGTGCAAGGATCCCCTGAGGCAGTGGGGAGCAGGCAGGTGGCTGATACCTGGAGGGATGTGAAAGAGATGACCCTGTCAGGTGCAAGGATCCCTAAGAGAAGGAGACAAACAGGGAATTAGTAGTGGGCGGGGGGCACTTAGAGGATTAACAGCCACAACAAAGGGCAGGGATGCACTTTCGGTGCCACTATGAGTAGTTTCTACAATGTATCTTCAGGGACTGTTTGACTACTGTCTTTTTGCTGCCACAGAGACAGAAGGCCTCTAACTAACCCCACTCCACTTTGTTTTTTCTTTGATGACACTGAATGATCTCAACATGCCACCATCTCCTTGCCCTCTCTATTGCTTAATTTCCTAAAGATTTGTATCTACAAACTACTTATTCTGTTTAGATTTTTAATTGTGTTTTATTTGTTTGTAATTGTAATTAGTAACTTGGAAATGTGAAGGCACTGTATTTTTTTCATTTACATTTTTTTAAGGGATGCCACAAAGGTGTCAACTACCGGTGGCTGGGCACTGACAGGCCTCCACCTGACACACACTTGCTGTTCAGATCACACTGCAACAGCACAGCTCCGGACAGCACCATGACAGACTGCTTCAGGACTCAGCAAGATGAACTTTAGCAACTTGGGGGAATGTGAAGACTGGCACAAAAAAATATTTTTTTATTTTAAACATTTATTATTTATGGGATGCCACAAAGCTGCCAAATACCAGTGGCCAGGCACTGATAGGCTGCTACCTGGCATACACTTGCTACCCCCTGCATAGATCACACTGCAACAGCAGAGCTCAGGATGACACATAGAAAGACTACTTCGGGACTGAGGCAGAGGAACTTCAGCAACTTAGGGGAACGTGAAGACTAGCACAAGAGAGTAAAATTTGTATTATTTTATTTTAAACTTTTTATTGGATGTCACAAAGGTGCCTACTGTCAGTGGCTGGGCACTGACAGGCTACCAGCTGCCACATCCTTGCTGCCTACTGCCCAAATCATACTGCAACAGCACTACCCAGTACCTCACTAATCACATGCATCATGGGCCTCAGTCAGTCTGTCTGCATATCCCTGAATGCTAGTTCAGCAGTGCGATCACTGAAAAAATACCAATGTCTGACAAAAAATGTGTGTTGATTGAGTAATTGAATACTGAGAGACTGCCACCTCATGTCCCAACTGCCCACTGCCCAAGCACACTCCAGTCCTTCCCCTCTCAGTTCCTTCTAGGGAAGCCCCTGGTCACAGAGGCTGCTGCCAATGCACTACTCAGCCTGAGGTGTAATTATTTTTTTTTGAGACATCGTTTTTGGTATTTTTCATTTTCTCCTTGTAACCCAGCCCCCTACCTCGGACATGCATATGCATGTGGAGGCATATGCATGCTGCATCTCGAGGTACCCACCTGAAATGTGTTGCCCCCATTGCCTACGCTGACCACTGGGCCTCCACCTGGTGGCAGCAGGACTATAGGGGGGCAGCGATAACCCCACAGAGAGCCGAGCTCCCTTCCAGCTGCTCAGTCCTGCTCTGACACTCCCCCCCCGTGCTGGCCCCCTGATGACCTGAGTCTGTTCCCGAATCCAGGTCGCTGGCATGGCGTGACTTAAGGCATTCAGCACCTCAATCCCCAGTGCCACCAGGCCGGCTCTCAGCCTGAGGTTTAGTTTTTGTTTTCTTCTTTTTCCTTCTAGAAAAAGAAAATATCCCTCCTTCAGCAGCCCTACTGTTTCTTCTTTTGGTGTAGGTCAAATTTTTCAAGATTTGACTCCTTCTGGAACATATTCTAGCTATTCTAATTAGAATTGATTAGAACCCTGCCTGAGCTAACCTAACAACCTGCTGATGTGCACGTGAGTGTGCATTCAAACTGGCTCACATCATCAAGGTGGGTCTAGTACCAAAAATGAGGCTCTGCCTAGTTATCTTTTTCAGGTGTGGACTGCAGTTCATGGTTTGACTGGTTTGCCTGGTCCACATCTTTTGGACCAAAGCAAACCAGGCAAACCAAAAGTGCATGTATTTGCCCCAAATGTTCTCCACAGTCTGAAAGAACTGAACACCCGAAGTTTGAGGTGTTTAATTCTTTGGTAGAACTGAACTTGCAGCTTTAGTTTAATGCCAAGCTACACCATCTGAAAGTACAAGGATGAACGTTACAGCACAGGTAGTGGACATCTTGGAATCAGCATGACAAACTTGTCCTGGAAGCTCACTATGTGAACTACTAGGAAACTCAGAGCTCAGAGAAGAGAATATTCTTCTTGGGGCTCATAAAAAAGGAAGAAAAACAGGCTGGCCACACTTTTCTATATTGAGGGCAGTGTTCTTCATCAACACAGTTTGTGGGCAAGGAGCTTGTCTCCTTTGAAATGTGTGACTGGTCCATTCAGTTCTTCAGTTCCAAGGTTGCTGGCATCCAGAACCAGGTTTCCACTAATGATAGTGTTAAAAGCAATAGGCGCACACCCCACTTAACACAAAGGACAGTCATTCTCTGGAGAGAGTTGTGTCCAGTGGTGTAATGCTAAATTTAAAAGTCAGGGTCTATGACCATGAACCACGATCCCCTCCAACCCCCCACAGAACAGCTAATCAACAATCTGACTATTTGAAATGGCTACTGTGTTTAACTGGAAATTCAGACAATCATTTCTTATCTTGAGGTATCATTATTGTATAGCAGCAGTATATGCAAGCTCAGTAGAGCGTTCAGCTAATGATAAAAACTTCATTTTATATATGAAAGATATAATTAAAATGCCATTGATCGAGCCAGATACCCAGTGCTCCAGATAGATTTTACAAAGTGAATATTGTACTCTTCGTTTTCGAAGTGAGGTGAGTAAAACCTAATTTACAAGACAAAGAACCTCTGTGCGCAAACACTGAGGCAAGGGTTACCCCAAAGGGCATTTGGCTGGGAAGCCAAGTTTCAAGAAAATACAAAACGTTTTTTTATTTTAATGGGTTCACCACAATATATCCAAGGCACACTGCCTATAGGGTAGCTGGTCCATTCCACTGGGGTGTCAAACAGGCGAGGCATACTGATGAGACCTGGTAGGACGAAACACGTGTCTATGTCTTCTGTTAGCACCCTTTGCAAACTGTGTGAGAGGCCTTTTGGCACCATGCAATTCTGCTTAAAGTTGGACCAGCATAACATTCTGTGGTGATTTGCATATGTAGCCCATGATGCTTTGCATTGTGGGGGCATGTGTGATTTTGTATTTTCTTGAAACTTGGCTTCCCAGCCAAATGCCCTTTGAGGTAACCCTTGCCTCAGTGTTTGCTCACAGAGGTTCTTTGTCTTGTAAATGTTTTTTTATTTTAATGGGTTCACCACAATATATCCAAGGCACACTGCCTATAGGGTAGCTGGTCCATTCCACTGGGGTGTCAAACAGATGAGGCATACTGATGAGTCCTGGTAGGACGAAACACGTGTCTATGTCTTCTGTTAGCACCCTTTGCAAACTGTGTGAGAGGCCTTTTGGCACCATGCAATTCTGCTTAAAGTTGGACCAGCATAACATTCTGTGGTGATTTGCATACAAAACCTAATTTAGATGTATACAATTGACAAAATCCTTAGAGTGAAGTGTACTTTTCTGTTAGCAGTGGATTATTTGTAAAATAAATAAAAAACAAAACCACAAACAAGTCTGTATCTGTGTCTAGACTATAACACACATACACACGCACACACACAATTTTAAATCAAGCACTGCATCCTGCCCTGTCTGCCAGGATGACCTTCCACCACAAACACACACCACACATAACCACTTGACAGCACCAGGCCCCCAATACACTTTTATCAGGCACTGAAACATGCCTGCTTTGTCTGAACAGTTGTGTGGCCTGCTCTACTATCCTGTTGTGTGTGTGTGTGTGTGTGTGTGTGTGTGTGTGTTTGGTCAGCCACTGTGCCACTAAGCTACTCTTATCTTACAGTTTTTTTTGTACCTGTCTCAGTAGACAGTCTTGGCCTGCCCTTCATGATTCTTCTCTTTATCTGTATTATGTCCTGCATCACTGGTCAACTTTGTTCTTGCATTTTTGGGGCTTCTTTTTTTCTCAGCTTTTGCAAAGTTATCTTTTTTTATCCTGTGGTCTCATGGCATTTCCTTTACCTGTGTATACTTTATTTTTCTCTTTTGTTTTAGTGTCTTTGTTACCAAACTGGACACTATGTTCTTGGTCTCTTTCTTTCATCTGCCTCTCTTTTTACCTTCTCTTTCTAGTAGTGATCTTGAAAGTCTCTCTGCCCCATTTTTCTTTGATAAATGCACTTACATCTCCCTGTTGTCTTTTTTTCACTCTGGTCTTATACTTTATCTGCTATTTTCAATGTTCTCTTACTGCTCTCTACTGGGAACAAGCAGTGGAATCCTGCATTACAAATAATTGTAATAATAAATACAAGGGGGGACCTACTTTGTTTTTTAAACATTATGATGCTTAGCCTGGGTATATAGTTCCAGTTCAGTCTGCAATGCATTTGTGCCCTGAGCTCCTGTGGTGGCATCTGGGGTGATTTTTTTAACAAAGTGCCAAGAACACCAGCTTGGGGGACTTACTTTTTGAAACATTATAGGTTTCAGCCTCCTCAGGGCATGTTATAACCTAGTAGTTTCGGTTTGGTCTGCAATGCATGTGTGCCCCGAGCTTCTGTGGTGGCATCTGGTGATTTTTTTTTATAACAGTAACAATTAAGTTCCAACAATAACATCAGCTTGGGGCCAATCTACTGTAGTTTACATTGCAGGGCAGGAGGAAGGCAGAGGGATTTAAAAAGCCAGTCAGGTGCCTCAAATCACGAGAGAGAGAGAGGGGGAGGGAGGGGAGATAGTGAGAGTAGGGAGGAGAGAGAGAGAGAGAGAGAGAGAGAGAGAGAGAGAGAGAGAGACTTTCCAAATAAACCTGTGTCTCTCAAATAAAACTGTAACCAAAGTGCCAGGAACTGATCGAGAAACAGTCATTTATTGTTGTTTGCTGGGACTATATTGTATTTCTGTCACTGGTGAAAGCAATTTTTGTGGGATTACAAAGTGACTTCCATGTATCTATCCTAAAGTAGAAAAGTTGTTGCTTGCCTTGCAGTCTTTGTTCTGGTTACAGCCTAATAACTTAGCTGCTTTGTTTTACTAACCATGCAGTGTTATAGTGGTGTTAAAAGTTTGCATTGTGCCCTTAAGTGAAACATTTTCTGTGACTCACCATCTCCTGGTACTTTTCTTTATGTGCAGAAGTAGCCTCAATTGCTCATCCAACTCTGCTATAAATGCAGTTCTTGACTATGTTAAGTCTCTCCCACCAGACACCGAATCTATCCTTCTCGGGGACTTTAATATAAACTGGCCTGCTGCTGAGGCTAGGGCCCACAGGGACGCTATAGCAGCAGCTAACCTCACCCAAATGGTCGACTCCTCTACCAGGAAAAACTATAAAACTGGAACCTGCTCCCTTCTGGATTGGATCCTAACCAGCCACCCCACCCGGATTACAAACACCACTGTCCTCCCTGACTCTCTCAGTGACCACTCCCCTGTTAGCTGCTCTTGGTCCAACAAATTCTCCAAACCCCCCTCAAAAAACAATCACCAGCAGAGTTCTACCTTATGGACAGTTAACACACCTTAAAACCCACCTTCTTCTACAGGACTGGTCACCAATCCTCACAGCCACTAATGTGAACACTGCCCTGGACCATTTCATCAGCATCTTCAATGAAGCCTGCAACATATTTGCCCCACTAAAAAAGCAAAAAGTAAAGGCTCTCTGTAACCCCTGGCTCACAGGTGACCTCCTAAGGCAACTAAAGGCTAGGGACCATCTTTGGGAGCTCGACAGAAACACTGGAAGACAAATCAACATTGAGAACTACAAACGTGCACGGAATGACTGTACCAAATCTATCCGGCAAACAAAATCATCCTTCTTCAAAAACACTTTTGCAAGCTCCTGGGGCAATGGGAGAGACTTCTGGAATAACACAATAGAAGTCACTGGGAAGCAGTCCAAATCCCCCCCATCCGTACTCTGCATCAATGGTATGACCACTCAAGACCAGAAAATCATTGCTGACACATTTAATGCTGCTTTCACAGACCTTAGTTCTGTACTTCCACCCAATTTCTTCAAAGAGGATGACACTCCTAATTCCCCAACCTCCCTTGCCCCCACTAGCCAACCTCTTTTTTACTTTAAATTGGTCCAGATGTACCAGGTGAGCAGCTATGTTACCAAAGCCATTAGTAAGTCCAGATCTAGCAATGACACTCTTGACCTTAGACTTCTATCACTCACCCTTGATGAAGTACTCCTACCTCTGAGCAGGATTTTCAACTTCTTCCTCATACTTAGCCAGTTCCAGGACAAATGGAAATCTGCTACGGTAACCCCCATACATAAAAGTCATGTCAAAACTGCACATGAGAACTTCCGTCCAATTTCCATCCTACCTCCACTCTCTAAGGCCCTGGAATGTATAGTTGGGGACCAGCTTACCCACTTCCTGGACATGCATAACATCCTGTGCAGGCAGCAACATGGCTTTAGAAAGGGTCATAATACCACCACGGCACTACTTGAATTTACCGGCACCATCCACCACTCACTGGATAATGGACAACAAACTGGGTCTGCTTTCATTGATTTAACAAAGGCCTTTGATACAGTCAACCACCATCTCCTGCTTGTCCAGCTACAGTCTGTGGGACTCTCTCCCAACTCTGTGAACTGGTTCAAAAGCTACCTAGATAACCGGTCCCAAAGAGAGAAAATTGCGGACACTCTCTCAGATGCCAGACCTGTCCGCTCTGGTGTCCCTCAGGGTTCTATATTGGGCCCCCTCTTCTTCAACATTTTTTTTGAACACACTGCCAGACTCCTGACCAGAAAAAATCTTGCTCTACACTGATGATGCTGTTATCCTAACCTCCCGCCATGATTCAAATCAGCTACAAGAGAACCTCCAGCGGGGTTTCACTGCAGTCGAAAACTGCTTCTTAAAACATAAGCTGAACCTGAACTAGAAAAAACCAAAGACAATGCTTGTCAGCAGCCCACACAGCAAGAATAACCAGTATCACCTCTCCATACAAACCAAGGAAGGAGTCACCCTAGAACAAGTCCATACCTTTAAATACCTTGGCCTCACCCTTGACTCCAAACTCTCCTATGCTGACCATTTCAATAATGTGGCAAAAGTGGCTAACACCAGACTGGGCCTTGTCTTCCACCATAGGAAGCATCTAACCACCGAAGCCCTGTCTGTTGCCATCCAGAGCTCTATTGTTAGTATTATAGACTACGGACTCATTATCTATGGCTCTGCCACTGCCACCTCACTCAAACGTGTTTCTACCTCCCTGAATAATGCCTGTCGACTTGTCACTGGAGCCCACCGTTTAACCCATACTTGCGACCTCTACTCCCAAACTGGATGGCTGCAACTCAACAACCGAATAAAGTACGAAACCTGCATCACAGCAAAAAAAATAATGATGGACATTGCTCCCCCAGGGGTCCGCTCCCTCCTCAAACCAAGAGTCAACAATTGTAACACCAGGAGATCAAAACCCCTAACCCTGCAAATCCCTTACTGTCACACAACCCAAGGCCAAAGGTCCTTCGCATATAGGGCCCCTAGCTGGCTAAACAGTCTCGCTACTGACATCTCTAACTCTCCAACACTGGGCACTTTCAAGACTAAGCTCTGCCTCTGATTAGCAGGTTTAAGCACCTGTGAATGTCCTGCTTAATGCAATACTGTTCACGCTACTGCCCATAGTCCCTACTGTCTGCTGTGGCCAACCTACGTAGCACTTCATCCCTACCATGCCCAACATTTGCTCTTACCCCTGCTCTGTCTTGACAAAAGCCCCTTTGGCTGTCTTTCTTTGTCCTACCCCCCTTCTTTCCTAGCTCCACCTCACACTAACATTTTCTGTGTTGCCTACATCTTCCCACTGTGTTTCCTGTAAAGTCCTTGTAATAACATGTTATGACGATTGTGTTACTGATTGTTTTATAATGTATATAACCTGTATGACCTGTATGCCTGTACATACTGACATGGAACCTTTGAAAAGAGCTTTGGCTCAAAGGTATTTGTAATCCTAGAATCAAATAAACAAAAAATAAATAATCAAGGCTCTCCTGCCACATGCCTGCAGTGCTTGACTGCTCGCCAATTCAATTCCTGCACCCAGTTTTACTTTAGATGAAACCTGCTGTGCACATGCTGGCTCTGTCAAACACTCCAGCATGATCCGGATTCCTCTCACCACAGCCACCACCACTTCAAGCATGGTACAGTACCAGAAGTTCAGGCTAATTATGAAGACTTGGAGCTGAGCACACCACTGCTGCTTTTAGTGCACCACACCAGAAAGAATACTTGGGCCAAGCCAAGCCACCTCGAAGCCTTGCCTCCTTGCTGCCTTCCAGAAAACAGTGGATACACGCTGCTGTGTGATGCTGCAATCACAACAATGCAAGCGCAACATGCAAACCGCATGATCTGAGTGTGGGCAGCATGGTGGGAATCAGTGTTAATGCTCTGAGTCTGAGAACTGCATCATCATTTGAATGAAAAAGAAGCACTGAAGTGGTGCTCCCTCTGCACATGAAGTAAGGGGTCGGTGCTCTCTCGTGACCCCACAGGACTACACCACTGGTTGTGCCTGTTGGATGAGGGGGATGTGGCCAAGGTTCTCTCCAGTTTGAGATGTAATACATCTTGGCTGGGCCTATCTTTGTCTTGGCTTCTTAAGGCTGAGATAGAGACTTTGATTGTGGTCTTTGCAGGGATTATTTTGGCTTCATTGAGTGAGGGTCTTCTACCCACTCTTCTTGAAGATATGGTGGTAAGGTCCCTGCTCAAGAAGCCATCCCTAGATCCTGTTAATCTTGTTAATTATAGATCAGTTTTCATTCTTCCTTTTCTAGTGATGGTTGTGGACAGGATGGCTCAGAACAGCTGGTAAATCACTTAGAGGCTTACAATATCCTTGAGCCATCCTAATCTTTTTTCCACCAGTGACTGAGCATGGAAACTGTTCTAGTCAGGGCATGCAAAAATCTCTTCCTGGCAAGAAATCAAAAAGAAGTGTTCATTCATACTCTTCTCAACTGCATGTCAACATATGACACCATTGATCATGGGGAGTTGTTGGACAGACTTGAGACACATAGGGATTTATCTGGGACTGCCTTATGATAGTTTCAGTCTTTTCTCACAGAAAGGATGCAGTTTTTTGAGACAAGTTTTATTGAGTTTTACACAAGGCATAACTACAGCTTTAAAATATATGTTGAACATGTTTTAAGTAAGTAGAAAAATATACCATGCTCAGCAGGAGATATTCACAGACCTATGTGATATTGCTGGTTGTACTTACATAACTGGAAAGAAGTTTAATATGCAATGGTGAGGATTAATGACAGATTGGTGATGGCTGTAACCATTATGAGAGTTTGCAGAAAGGATCCATGGGTCTGACACCACTTGCTTCAGGCTCCTGGGCACTCAGGACCACAATACAACTATCTGGGCTAATGTTTAGTAGGAAAATAGCACATGATAACCCACTTCTACGATACACTGGCAGCGCTACCTAAGACATTGTGTCACCCAGTTCTTCAGTGTTGGGAAATGAGTGGAGGAGAGCATACTCAGGAAAAGTACCATTTGAATTTCAACCAAGTGGCTTCATAACCTCTGGACTGTCCCCTGGTAGAATACACCAGTTTAGTTTTTCAAGAGTAACAGCTTGTGAGACCCTTGAGAGCCATTCTTTATGATCCGGTGGAGTCAGGGATTTTGATTGGGTATGCTGGCTTGTTTTGCCATAATAAGGGTCAGGTACACAAATTTATAGTACCCAGCAGGCCTGTCCTCCAAATGAGATAGAGACTGAAAATCATGATCACTCCATCTGTGAGGGTAACCTTGATTTGTAATAGGGCTGTGCAGCTACCTTTTCCCCAAATATTCAGCTGAATATTTGGTATGTGGCAACCAAATGGTCAGGTATTCAGGTATTTGTTATTTGAGTAAATTAAAAAGACCCTCTCCTACACTTGCTTATTTTTCAATATCCAACCCTCCTTCCAGTCCAAGCCCCATAAATAATGTAACCTTCTGTCCCCACCCTCTGTCGGCACCCCAGTCTCACCCTCCTTCCCCCAGTACCCACACTTTTTACCCCAGCACCCAATTTTGGCAACCAGGGAACACAGTCAGCTCACCAGGGGGAGGCAGAAAGAAGAAACTGGAGTGGTCAGGGGTATCTACAGGCACTTAGCCCATATGGTTCACCAGTTTCAACCTAAAATCAGCACAAATTAAATCCCTCTCCCAACTCCTGCAACTCAGCTCAAACTTGCTTACCTTAAACAATTCCTTATTCAAGCCAGCACTCTTTTGGCAGCCAAGCAATTACATGGGCATGCACCTTTATCCTTTCTGGCCACAGGTAATCTCAGCCAGCAGGATCTCTAGATCGCATAGACAGACTTACTACAATCCTACAAACTGGGCAAACCTTACTGTTGTAAGTCAAAACCCCTTGGAATTCTGACTGGAATCTCGGTTGGTAGAGGGTTAATCTTGATTAGAGGAGAAGAATAGAAGGGGAACCTTCCACTGCAGGCACTTTTGAACCCCTCTTTCTTGTTCACCTAACCAGATGCTCCTGCTGGTTTAGCCCCCTTTCCAGATTTCTCCTTGTGGGTGGTACATGTGCATCTCATCCCATGCAGAGTGGAGCCTTACCTGCTGTCTAGGTAGGTGGGGGATTAGCCACAGACAAAAATTAATCTGCTTTAAGTTTTGGGCAGGCTGCTTAATATTCAAATCATAAATTGCCGTGCATTTTCTAACCAAACACACTGCTTTCATTTATATTTTATTCTTATAACACCCTTATTTCTCATGTAATAAAGGATCACATTGGTTTATATATCTCTAGAAAGTAGTTCATTTTATGATTGCATGAGTTTCTACAAGTATTTTGTGTGTTCTCAAAATCTTTCACTACATTCTCAAACTAATATTGTCAAGTCAAAATTATTTTGAAAACAGAAATTACCATTGTCATGGTCCATAAACTGTGCTTTTGGAATATGCAAATTAGTTATGCAAATATATATACTATACCAAATGTAGAGTTTACTCTTCTTAGAGGGATTAAAAATGGACTTTACATGCTTCATATTTAAATTCATTTTCTTTTGCAGGTATTTGACACATTTTCAGATCTGTAACAAATAACATGTTGTTTAACATTTCTCATGTGATTTGCAAACTTATTTCATAGAACTCATAATCATCAATGGTTATCATCTGATAATTTACAGATCAACAAAAACTATTATGCTGATTTCAGATTACAAAAATAATCAATAATCATCAGTTAGTGATTTGAAAGCTACACATGCGATACGTAAATCATGAGTTACAGTACAAGTCATATTAAACTGCTCCATCAATGAGTTGGTTTAGCATTGTTTTTTTGAGTTGGCAATCATACTGCATTATTTGTCAATGCTTAACCAGCTGAAGAGCAATGTTTGTAGAATGTTTTGCAACTCAGTTGGAATGCATCTGCAGTCCAGTCACAGCACAATGCAAAGTTGCATTTCAACTTTTAAGAAACACTTTTTGCAAGGCTTTGTGCTGGATCCAGCAACACTTATGCAACTCAGTCAGAAAAGCTACAGCAACTCATTGGAGGAACAGTTTAATGTGACTTGTACTGAGAGTGAAATCTTAGGTCATGATCTCTCCTTGATATTCACATGGTGACATCTGAAGACTGCAAACAGTTAAGGAACACTAAGGTGTTACATCTTTTCTCATTTTCATGTAGGCTGCAATTTTCATATCAGGGTAAACAATGTATAGTTTAGACATGTAATGGAGCTATTGAAAGTATTGAGTTATAAGGACATTTATTTTGTATTTTACAGTCCACTTCAAAGTAGGTCCAATGTTTAGAGGCATGACTAGCCAGGTTCCCATCAGCATAGGAGTGGGCGACTGCATCCCCTGACATTAGCCTTCAGTGCTGTTAGCATGCTAAATACAAGCAGGGAATGATATTAAAAAATTAGAGAAAGGGGTGAGCTGGGTAAACTACAGCAACAGTATAAGATGAGTACTGAAATTGAAATACAGTCTCAGAAGAAGTGTAAACTGCGCTAAGTGTTTTTGTGAATAAACCTTTACCTAAGTAGAATGAATGGACCTTGGTGGGCTACGGGAAGTTGAAGATGGTGGTGGAAAGTGTGCACACTCCTCCATCTATACCACTGCAGAATTCCTTCACCATACTTATGGGATGGGGCAGCCAAGAGGAGGCATCCATCACAGTGGGAAGGAAGGAGATGGAAGTCCCCAGGAAGGGAGGGAGAAGCCCCCATCTAAGAGGAAGCAGCTGCTGGTGAAGGACACTATTGTCAGTGGGATAGCTTTAAGAGCGGGGGGGTAGGAAGGATAGGAACCTGGAGTAACTGAGAGGTGCATAAGCTAGGAGGGATGGAGAATTTATCTAGAAGGTTGCTAGGGCAGCAGAAGTTGGGAGGGAGCTAGACATCGTTGTCCATCTGGGCACAAATTACCAAACAAGGGATAAGACGGGGTAGTGCAGGGTAACTTCAGGGAGTTGGCAAGCGGTCTAAAGCAGGTAGCACACACAGTGGCTTTTTCTAAGGTGCTACCTGTGTACAGCTAGGTAGATGCAAGAGTACTCTGCACCAGGGCATTTAACAACTGGTTGAAGGCATGGTGTATGGAGGAGGACTTTGGCTACATTGTGGACTGGATGATAGCATGGGAGAATATGGGCCTCTATGAGGGAGACAGCCTGCATTCTTACAGGAAGAAGAACAGTCCTTTGTGGGAGACTTAATTACTACTTGGATGTCCATTTAAACTAGCTGGGGGAGGCAACAATTGCCCCCCAGGATGATGGAATGGCAAGGATGGAGGGAGGGCCCTGGTGTGAAATCTCTCCCCTAGAACAGGGGTGCAGAAAGGCATGGATGGGGACAAGACAAAAGAAAAGAGTAGTAAAACTTGAGTTAGCAAGGGTAGAGGATTGAATGAGACAAAGAATAAGAAAGTTGAAAAGGTAAGAGGAAAGTCAGGAGGAGCTTCAGAGAAAAACAGTCAGGAATAGGGGGATCAGGGCAGTGGGTGGGGAGAAGGTATGGAGAGCAATGTGCACCAATACAAGTAGTCTTGGAAACTAAATTCCAGATCTGGCAGCCATCGTGGCAGAGGCTGACCTAGATTTAGTGGCCATAATGGAGTTGTGACACACTGTGGACTGCCCCCGTCATGGTGCTCTGTTCTGTACAACTAGGACATGGCCATATATGAGGCTACACTATGTTCAGGAGAGACAGGGCAGGGAAGAGGGAGAGTGAGTTTGTTTATTTGTGTGGGAGGGAATTAAGGCCACAGAGGTACAGTGGCACCTGAGGAAAAAGAAGGGCTGGAGGTGCTGTGGATCACTGTCAAAAAAAGCTCACACCCACATAAACCATAGCAGTACAAATATATACCACATGGCTAAAATGTAAGTTAAAGAAATATATATTTTATTTACTTACACACATAAGATAAAAAAGCTGGGTGCACACCTGCAACATGCCACTAATACATCCGATGGCACTTTGTGCCCCTAAAAGGCACTTTATCATGGGTAAAGTATCTCACAACTCGTTCTGTTTAAATATATACTTACACTGTGACATCATCAACAATGTCCAACTCTTAAAGCTAAACTGACTCCCAGAAGTCTCTTTTTTCAAAAAACATATACAATAAATTACATACAACAATAATCAAATACAAACAGCGTAAACATAATTTTAAACCATGGTCAAATATCTGAGGAGGCTGATATTAGCATGGAAAGAGTCCCAGCACAATTCATTATATTCTTCACTGCTGGGACTTGAACAAGTGTTGCTAATATTCTTTACTTACGTCATTCTTCAATTTCCAAACGCCACCTCAAGGGACCATGGAACACAAGACCTTTTGCGCACATTCAGGGGTCCTTAATGCTGAAATAAGACATAAAATATTAACATCAACCACAGCAAAAAATTATGTATCTCATAATCTTAAACTTGCTAAATCCAAGACTTTTCAGTCATTAAGATACAGAATTGAAGGAAAGGTTCACACAAATAATGATATAATAAATAGTAAAATGCCCTAATTACCCAAAAATCTTCTGAATGGAGAGATTTCAAAATGCTCTTTCAATCCTGGAGCGATCAAACCGCCTAATATGAACATCCAAAATGCTTCTCTTTTTTAAAAGTGTTGCATCTAAGTTACCCTCTCTAGGACCTAAAGAAACTTTTTTGTATTCCATAAAATACCCAGTTATGGTCACCAGTCCCCCTGGTATATTTAATATGTAACTAATATGTTATCTGTTTCCTCTGTTTCAATATTTCGTATAAATTCCCCCAGCCATAGTTTGAAGGTTCAGATTCTTTTTCCAACATAATGTGCCCCACAGAGACATTCAGCTTTATAGACAAAACCTGTAGTATCACATGTAATCAGTTGTTGAATTTCATAAGTTCTCCTTAATGTACTAATATTAAAATGCTTACACCTCTTTACATATTTACAAAATGTACATCTCCCACAAGGTGTGTTACCTATCGTTGGTTGTCCCATCCAACTGTTTGAATCCTGTTGGATATAGGTTGTAATGAACTTGTAAGAATGTCTCCCTGTTTTTTTTGCTCTCCTATAAACAAACATAGGAGGATCCTGTGTATGTTTATTCAAAACAAGATCTTCTTGAACAATGTCGCAATTATGCTGTATTATCTCCCGAACATCATTTGAGCCCTTACTGTAGGTGGTGATGAATTTAAGTTTTTCATCACCTGCTCCATTCCTATCCCATTCTCTTGGCATCAGGAGTGATGCACAGTTCTACAGTTCAGTCAGTTTTTTTTGCTGCTACCAGACTGTAAGGTTTTGACAAGATCAAACAGCCAGAGATGTTTTATCTAGTGTCCTGCAGCAGAACATGGGGACACAAACTGAAGCTCAGTGGTGGTAAATTCAGGGTTAATGTTAGAAGTCACTTTTTCTCTGAGAGGACGGTGAACCAATGGAACAGACTACCAGTGGAGACAGTGGATGTGAAGACAGTACAGATCTGTAAGGTAAGCCTGGAAAAAATTCTGTTTTATCAAGGAACTCACTGGGAGCCTTGGGTAGTAAAGTAATTGGGGAATCCCTATATATTAGTAAGTGTTTGCACAGCATACTTATTTCATACCTGCTTAAGAAGTAGGAGATGGTGGGCAAACATGATGGAGCTAGAGTCCTTTTCAACCATAAAGTATTATGTTACTATGTTGTATGCAGACTATTCTCATCTTATGAGTTTTGTTTTACTGGGTCCTATGCATTAACTGTATCTTGTCCTTACATGCCTTTTACATGGCATGTAGGGCCAAGATACACACATCCTGGGTGTCCAGCAGCCACCTGTGGATGCTCTAATGGCACGCACCCACTCCTGCACCGTTACAGTTCCATGTGATAACGGTGATCATGGAATAGCGATTACCGTTTGGGCTAGTATACGTTGCCAAAAATGAATTTCGGTGATGTACACTCGTGGCAAACTGCAAGAGGTGGCCCAAGATCTATGTTTCTATTTTTTTATGTGGGGGGCTGTTCCCCCACACCCACCCCTACTCCCACAGGGGTCTTTGCCCCCGCACCCCCCTACTAAAGGATTCTCAGCTCCATGGGAATGCATGCCGGGGTGTGTGCGCAAAACTTAAAAAATCAAAAAAAGACCTAGCGCGAAAACACTATCACACCTAGAACTGAACCCAGCACCCTCCCAACCCCAGCCTGCTACCAACACACCATGCCACATGGCCAGCTCAGCAGCCCACTGCTGCACTATGTCCAACAAACCCTCCCTCCCCTTCCACCTATCGCACAGCGTGGTCCCTCCCTCCATATGCATGTATACATAGCGACATCTGATCACTATATTTGCCTACCCCCCCGTATCCAGTAGCTACTCTGCCAGGTAGCACTGTGCACAGGTGCCATGACTGAGCAGGCCTTTTTGAAAGCACTCAGTCACTATCACCTTGTACACGGGATACCCACCGTTACCCAGGAGTGTGCACGTTGAATTCTTGTGACAGGGTTGGGAAAGACCCTGTCCCATTGTTACATAGAAAGAGAGTTAAAAGCAAGGATCTATTTTGTCCTCTCCTATTCTCTCATTTGACTGCCCCTTGCCTGTCTGATTGCACAATCAAATTTTTCTTGTGGCACCTAGGAATTTGCCACTCTGATGGTCCCACAGTTTCCCCATTATCTTCCTTCCTTCACTTGCTGTTTCTTTTCTTTATTTCTCCCCTTTCTTCTCTGTTTTTTTAATAATAATAATAATAATGTTTATTTATACCGCGCCTTTCTAAAAATCAAGGTGCTTTACATAAACAATATAATAAAACACACACACAATAAATACTAGTTCATAAAAACAATAAAACATCAAGTCATGTACACTTGATACCACAAATGGGTCTTCAGGGCCTGTTTAAATTCCTCCTTGGATGAGCACTCACGGAGTGGATGGGGCAGAGAATTCCAAAGGGTCAGGGCTGTGAACTTAAAAGCATGGGCCCTGGAAGATTTTAAAGAAACTCTTGGAATCTCTAGCAACCCCTCGTCCACTGAGTGGAGTGATCACCTAGGGCAGTAAGGTACCAGAAGCTCTTTCAGGTAGTCTGGGCCAAGTCTGTATAGGGCTTTATATGTCAGAAGCTCAACTTTAAAGGTGATCTGCCACTGTACTGGCAGCCAGTGTAGTTTGCACAACATGGGAGAAATATGACAGTTACGGGGAGTACACATCAATGACCAGGCCACAGCATTCTGCACTTGCTGCAAGCAGTGCATATCAACCCCTGGTAGCCCTAAATAAAGGGAGTTGCAATAATCAAGGTGTGAGGTCACAAAGACATGGACCAAAATCGACAGATCACTGGACGGTACAAGGTGCTTAATCCTGGAGATGTTCCTCAGATGGTAAAAGGAAGATTTGATGACCGCTGACACCTGCAATTGCAGTGTCAGCCCATCATCAAAAATCACCCCCAGATTTCACACTGGTTCAGAAGTGGGGAGCTGGGAACCACCAAGAAAAAGTCCTGAAGGTAAACCAGCTCCCCTTCCCTCTATCCAGTGACCTGGATCCACAACAAACACCTCTGTCTTCTCCGAGTTCAACCTTAGCCAACTCAAATCCATCCAATTCTGGATTTCAGAGAGGCAGTTGTTAAATGTCAAGAAAGCTCTATCCTGGTCGGGTGCAAAAGATAGGTAGAGCTGGGTATCATCAGCATAGCAGTGAAACCTCAGCACATACCTTCTTACAATGTTTCTGAGGGGCAGCATATACACTGTGAACAACATGGGGGACAACACTGAACCCTGAGGTACCCCCCTTGACAGAGAGACTGGGCTGGAAGAATTAATCCCTGACACCACCTCCTGAGTTCTGCCAGTGAGGAAAGATCTAAACCACCCAAGGACTGTACTAGACAGGCCACAGATGAACCTCAGGCATTAGAGAAGAACCTCATGGTCCACAGTGTCAAACACTGAAGAAAGATCAAGAAGAAGCAAGATGGAGCATCTCTTTTGATCTCTCACCATCAGGAGATCATTGAGCACCCGAACCATTGCAGTCTCGGTACTATGCCTCTTTCAAAAACCAGACTGGAATGGTTCGTAGATGTCATGGATGGTCAAATGGTTCTCCAGCTGTATTGCCACTAATTTCTCAATCACCTTCCCCACAAATGGAAGGTTAGAGATTGGTCTGTAGTTTGAATCTTTATGTGAAAATGGGCTGGGATGCTTTAGTTTGAAAATGTATATAATTACAAAAATGTATTCTTTTATTGCTCTTCAGGTTGGCTTCAGTAAGGAACCCGATAAAGTTTTGAAATAGAAGAAACAAACCAAAACTTGTAGTTGACGGCAGTGGGTCAACACCTTCCTTAAAATTTCAAAATGAAGCTCTGTAAACTGTTCTGTTTATCATACAAAAAGACTGCACTCTTTATGTTAAATACAGTAAAAAGCATATCAACCCCTGGTACACACACATCAGGTAGGGCACTCATAGGTTATCAGTAAGGCATATCTTCTTCATTGCACAAACCATCAGTATAATCCAAAGTTATGTGGCTACATTTAAATTTCAAAATCCACACAGTCTCAGTGAGACCGTGATGCCTACCAGCAGATAATTTATGAAAAGGAGATGTAATTTACAACTATTGAATGCAGAGTTTGAACTGCCAGGCAAAAATATAAAAAGAGTGCAATATTTTGTTTAGCAATATATACAGATAGATTGAAATTAAAATTGAGAGAGTGACTCAGAGGTAGGATTTCCATTTATACTAGTGGACCTCCTAAGGCCCGGTCCACTGTTATGTAAAATGAAATCATCCCTGGTAATCTAGTGGACCCCCTCAAGCCTTGATCCCCCATTATGTAACATTAAATCATCCCTGGTGATCTAGCAGCCCCCCAAACCCTGATCCCCATTTATGAAAATTTAAGTCATCCCAAAGCCCCGATCCACCATTATGTAAAATTAAATCATCCCTGGTGATCTAGTGGACCACCCAAGCCCTGATCCACTGTTATGTAACACTAAATCACTCCTGGTGATCTAGCAGCCCCCCAGGTTCTGATCCCCCTTATGAAAAATGAAATCCCTGGTGATCTAGCAGACCCTCCCAAAGCCCCGATCCACTATTATGTAAAATGAAATCATCCCTGGTTATTTAGTGGACCCTCAAGCCTTGATCCCCCATTATGTAAACTTAAATCATCCCTGATGATCTAGCAGACCCCCTCTCATGCCCCAATACCATATTATATAAAATGTAATCAGCCTTGGTGATGTAGTGGATCTCCCAAGCCCTGATCCCCTGTTATGTAAAATTAAATCATCCCTGGTGAAGTGGTGGACCACCCTCCCAAGCCCCGATTTCCAGTTATGTAAAATTAAATCAACCGTGGTGATCTAGCAGACCCACCCCAGCTCTGATCTGGCCATAAATATAACTGTTTAGTAATATAATTCCCTGGTGATCTAGCATACCCCCTCCCAAGCCATGATCCCCCTTTATATAAAATTAAATCATCCCTGGTGATCTAGAAGATCCCTCAAACCCTGATTCCCCCTTATGAAAAATGAAATCATCCCTGGTGATCTAGTAGATCCCCTAACCCCTGATTCCCCATCATTTAACATTAAATCATCCCTGGTAATCTAGCAGCCCCCACAAGCCCTGATTCCCCCTTATGGAAAATGAAATGATCCTTGGTGATCTAGCGGAACCTTCCAAAGCCCTGATCCCATGTTATGTAAAATTTAGTCTAGTGGACTCCCTAAGCCTCAATGTAATTTACAACTAAAAGATGCAGAGTTTGAACTGCCAGGCAAAAACAGAAAAAGAGTGCAATATTTTGCTTAGTGATATTTATAGATAGATTGAAATTAAAATTGAGAGAGAGAGAGAGAGAGAGACTCAGATGTAGGATTTTCATTTGTACTGCCTCTATGAAGAGCTTTCCTGTACAATTAATTTTTTCCATTGTATTGTTATTGATAATAATAAAACACTACTTATGAATTTCAAAATCACACATGCCCCCACAATGCAAAGCATCATGGGCTGCATATGCAAATCACCACAGAATATTGTACTGGTTCAAATTTAAGCAGAAATGCATGGTGCCAAAAGGCCTCTCACACAGTTTGCAAAGGGTGCCAACAGAAGACATAGACATGTGTTTCATCCTACCAGGACTCATCCGTATGCCTCATCTGTTTGACACCCCAGTGGAATGAACCAGCTACCCTAAGATGGTCTGTCTGGGTTATGTTGTATTGAACCCAATTAAAACAAAAAACTATTTAAAAGACAAAGAACCTCTCTGTGCAAGCACTGAGGCAATGGTTACCCCAATGGGCATTTGGCTGAGAAGCCAAGTTTCAAAGAAATACAAAATCACACATGCCCCCACAATGCAAATTGTTAAAAGATATGACATCTCAGAAGAGACCCAGAGGCAGATATTCTGGTCCCTGAAATATCACACAGCTGACAATCCTAGAGAAGCCTTCACCTACTCAGAGACCTCCTCATTAAATGGCTTCAACCAGAGGGCAAAACAGTCCGGCAGATCATTGACATATTTCCAATGGAGCAATTCATCAACATCCTTCCTACTGACATGCAGCTTTGGGTGACTGAACAACGATCAGAAAATGAGGAAAAGGCATTTTCTTTGGCTGAGTACTACCAGGTGGCCAGACAAACACCGCAGCAGTGAAATAACAGCCAAGGTAATGGTAAGATCTCCTTTTTCCTGATTTAACTCCAGATCAGATAAGAACTCTAATGGGGGTAACAAATCTGCACCCAAAGGCTTTATTTGCAAACTATAATAAGCTAGGCCATATGGCAAGAAACTGCCATAAAAGTAAGGAATAACACTGGAGCAATGCCAGATGAAAAGGATGTTGCACTGGGATGAAGTGCTTAAAGATAGAAGTCCAACATATTAATCACACAATCTAGCGCTCACCACCTTGAAAAAGATAAGTCGCTTCAAATTTGTCATCAAAAAAGTGTCGACTTTATTTAAGGTGCCACTGTTAAAACAAAAAACACACCTTGACACATTTTGGATTCACCCCTTTTTCAAAAATATGTTACAACACTGCAGACCACTCCTTACATACATATAATGTGATGTCATCACCAAATGTCCAAATGACATAATCATAAATTGTCTAAACTACTAACACACTGTGATCAAACAGTGACGTGACAACAAAAAATATATAAAAAAGAATTGACTTTAGACACACAATGATACTTATACGCATATAAATAACAAACATCTAAAAACTCTAATCATACAATATAAATACATCATATTCCATCCATTTCCAGAACTGATGGAAATAACAACTTCTGATGGAGCTCAGTATTCATTGTCACAACAGAGGAGATTTTATTCTTAATGAAGATTCAAAATCTGAGAATAAAAAAATAATTATTGTTTAAATAAAAATTCAACATGATAAATCATTAACCTAAATTGTAACCATGAGAATATTGTATCTATTAATACATTTCAAGTTTAAAATCAATTGCAGTTTAAAAATTCTCCTTCTAATAAACATGTTTAATACAAATTATATTTCAGATTGAAGTCAACAAAGAGAATACCAGTGTAAGGGATGAAAACCAGAAGTGGGGAGGGGAAAGGGAAAAAAGGAACTGGGGGAAGGGAGGGGAGAGAAAGAAAAAAAATGACCAAAGGGAAAAAAGGGTTAATAGGCTAAAAGCATTAATGTCAAAACAGTAATTTTTATTCACGTATGTGCCCTAATGCAATAGATATAGTTTGCCCATTTTAATTTCAAACTGTAAACATTAGCAATAGATAATTATAAAAAACTGTTCTACTATTTTGCCATATGTATGGAGTAACTTCAACATTTTCATTTAAACCCGGGTATTTCATGCTTCTAAGGTAAAGATCCCAAATCCTTCTCATTTCAGTAGCAGTTTATCAAAATCTCCACCTCTGGGCATAATGCAAGCCTCAATTGTTCTGGGCATAATGCTGTGTTCTGTCTTATTTTTCATACACCTGATGTGTAGGGCAGTAGCATACCTGACATCTCTATTGTGGATTGCTCTGCAGTGTTCCCCTACCTTCATTATGAATTGTTGTTTTATTTTCCTAACATAGAACACCCCATACTTGCACATGGCCACATAAACTACATTGACTGTTTCATGTAGTTAACTGTCTGATCAAGTATTCCTTGCCATCATGAGGATTCAAAAATGAATTTCCATTTGAAATTACTTTACAGTATATATATTTTTTTACAAGGAAAACAGACCCTGATATTGTTTGTGAGCCATGTGCTATGGACAGTTTTGGTCTGCCTGCTATGAATTAACATGTCCTTGAGTTTAACCGCCCTCCTATATGCCGTGCATGGAGAATCCCTGCTAATCTCACTTAAGCCATGATTCCCCATAAAAATGTGCCTGTTTTTCTTAATAGTTTATTCAACACTGGATGCTTGGGCAGAGTAGGTTGTAACAAAATTAAATCTGTTCTGTGTTACAAGCTCTCCAGACCTCTCTGCTAGCATCTCAGATCTTTCAGTTTGTCTGGCTATTACATCTGCCTGCCTAACAGTCTCACTGCTATAACCCCAATCCACAAATCCAAATATGTTAGTCGGATCTGAAGCTGCCAGTCTATAACTATCTTCTGTGCTGCAATTTTGTTGAAGTCTAAGGAACTGCCCCTTCGGTGTGTGTGTGTGTGTGTGTGTGTATCTCTCTCTCTCTCTCTATATATATATATATATATATTAGAGGCAAAAAACTCCGTTTAATGCATCAGTTAGGGTTGTTCCACAGTGACAAAAGCGAGGAAATTCGATGTTAGGGTTGAAACCCCCTTTGCACCCCTCCAGCCCACCCCCTCAACTGGAATCGGGGTGCGCATTGGGGTCATCGGCCCTAACTGTCACCCCATCACATGTGGAAAGAAGCTGAGGAATAGGAGAATGGGGTGACAGTTAGGACCGATGACCACAATGCGCACCCCAATTCCAGTTGGGGTGGGCTGGAAGGGTGCAAATGGGGTTTCAACCCTAACATCGAATTTCCTCGCTTTTGTCACTGTGGAACAACCCTAACTGATGCATTAAACAGAGTTTTTGCCTCTAATTTCCTTCTTTGAGAAAGATAATGAGAAATAGTGGCCCGCACTCCCGCCCCGTGATGTCTTGTCACATAGTAACATTTGTGCCCGCAAACGCAAATCGTAATGCGCATGGTGACACAAAGTGAAACAGAAAGAGAAACAGGACTGTAGACAGAAATGTTAAGAACAACGCAAACGCAAACGCAAATGAAAACACAAAGGGTAACGCACATGGTGGCGTAAACGTGAACGGTAAGTGAAATGGGTACGGAACCGCAAGCAGAAATGGTAATGGTAACAGTAATGTAAGCACACAGGCTGGTTTTACCCAAAAGCTGTATAGAGAAAGACAGTGAGTACAAAGAATGTATGCAAAATAATGAGTCTCGGAACACAAAAATGAGGACTTGGAATAGTAAATTGCTTATATCTCAGTAACCGTATGACACAGAAAAAAAATTAAAAGTCATATGAATTATCACTTTCCTGGCTAGTTTTGCACTTAGCCCTCATTAGGGGGCTAAGAAATTTTTTGACAAAAAGTCTGTATCTCACACCGTCTTCAAGATACGGGCCCTGAAAGGCGCGGCGATTGCCGTAATGTTATCCTATGGGAAAAAAACAGAAGTTCGGACTGCCATAACTTTGCCTCCCTTTAATATTGTTTCACCAAACTACTGAAAGGCACATCTGTGGGATGTTGGTTGTGTTTCCTGCAAATTTCAGCCCAAAAGACCAAACCGTTATGTTGCAGCAGGGCGCCAAACGATTGCTGCAATGCGTCGTACGCCGTAATGTTATCCTATGGGAAAAAGCATCAACTTTGGAGTACTGTAACTTTGCTAGCATGTAATATTTTTTGAACAAAACACTGAAAGACACATCTGTGAGATGTCGGCTGCGTTTCCTCCAAATTTCAGCTCAAAACTCCAAACCATTCTTTTGCAGCGGAGTGCCAAAGAATTACTGTTATTTTGGGCATAGTGTCCCAAAGTAGTGTCGCAATTTGCGAAAGCTTTCACAAAAATTTACGACACTTTCGTGAGTGTGACACTACTTTGCGAAAGTACTTTTTCCAGAAATCTGAAAAACATATTTCTGGGGTGTTTTACCCCAAAATAAAGACATGGCTAGCATCCTCAGGGCTCAACTAGGTGAATACAAAAAGAATTAGGTTGCTAGAGGGTCTCAATTTTAAATGCCAAGCATTTTTCTGATCACCAACTGAAAACAAAATGGCGGATTTGCGACAGTTACAGGGCCATTTGCGACAGTAAAAAGTGCATTTCACACTGTCGAACTTTTTAACTTTTCCCATTGACTTATAATTGGAAATTGTTTTTGAATAACTCTTAGAACCGTTTAATATTTTTCATAGAAATCTTTGAAAGGCACATCAGGGAACCCGGTGCGTTCCTGAAGATTTTGGCCAATCAGCATGAAACTATGTGACCTGTAAGGCGTGACCGTAGAATTCCAGAAAAAGCGTAAATGCACGTGCAGATTGCTCTTAATAACTCTGCAGCCGTGTATCCGACCAGTACGAAACTTGGTAGATCCCAAGGCGTATTAGTCTTGATCATGTATTCCAAATTTCAGGCAAATCTGTCAAACAGTTGCAAAGTTATTAAGGTGCAAAATTTTGGGTTTAACATGTAAATGGCTCCTCAACCCTAATTATGGTAGCATTACTGTGCTACCATAATATATATATATATATATATATATATATATATATATATATATATATATATAGTTATAGATATGACAGCTTGATGTTAATAACAAGGTATTGTCATCACTTTCCTTTCCATCTATATCAGTGCTTATGTTATCATCCCTGTCTTTTTTCATACTTGAATCCAAACACTATATCTCCTCTCGACTAGCCTGGTAGGTAAATTTAAGGGTGGGATTCGATCTGTGAAAATAGTCAACAAACATTTCAAATTCTTCAAGGCTACCCTCCTGGATGACAAATATGTCATCTATAAAGTGACGCCACAATTCAATTTTTCAAAAGATGCATTTATGTCAGAATCTCTTAATAGAAACATAGAATTTGATGGCAGATAAGGACCGCTTGGCCCACCCAGTCTGCCCATTTCCCTACCTAATGGATAAGCTGCAGATCCTAGTTAACCAGCAACATACTTCTTCCTGTCCCCACCCCCTAGAATTGCTTTATGACTGTCCCATGCATGCTTGAATTCCACCACTGTTTTTGACTCCACAACCCCCTCCGGAAGGCCGTTCCATGCATCCACAACCCTCTCTGTGAAAAAATACTTCCTTAAATTACCTCTGAGCTGCCCCCCCTCTATCTTCAAATTGTGCCCCCTTGTTCTTGAACACCTCTTGTTTTGAAGGATGCTACCCTCTTGGACTTTGTTGATTACTTTGAGGTACTTGAAAGTTTCTATCATGTCCACCCTCTTGGACTTTGTTGATTCCCTTGAGGTACTTGAAAGTTTCTATCATGTCCCCCCTCTCCCTCCTTTCCTCGAGGCTATACATATTAAGCTCCTTAAGTCTCTCTTCATATGTCTTCCGGTGCAGACCCTGCACCATTTTAGTTGCCCTTATAACATTAGATTCCCACCTACCCGCATACAAATTAGCAACACTGGGGGCAAATGTTGCCCCCATTGCTGTGCCTTTTGTCTGTAAGTAAAATTGTTAAACAAAGGTAAAAGCATTACATTTCAACGTAAACTCTGATAGTTTAAGCAGAAGCTCAGCAGGGGGCTATTGCATCATTGCTGTCATTATTCAAATAGAATACGATCGCATCAAGGGCTTCCTCTTGTGGGATATTGGTATACAGAGACTCTGTATCCATGGTGATGAGATAAGAGTCCCTGTACACCTCAGTATCTCCCAAAACTCCTAGAATTTCCCCAGTATCTTTAATATAGGAGCCCAATTCCTGAACAAATGGATGCATGTAAAAATCAACATACTGTGAGAGAGGTTCTGTAACAGAACCAATCCCGCTAACAATGGGCCTGCCTTGGGGGAAGGTAAGGGACCTTTGCACTTTTGGTAAAGTGCATATGGTAGCTCTAACAGGATACTCAACAATTAACAAATTCCTAGTATTTTTATCAATCATACCCTTTTTGAATGCCTCAGTCACATATTCATCAATGAGCCATTTGAACTCATTAGTTGGATCTTTGTCAAGTTTTCAATAAAATGTAGTACAGTATTGCTTAACTGTCTTAATACTTCCTTAATGTAATCATTAGTGTTTTGTATCACCACACTGCCACCTTTTATCAGCAGGTTTGATCGTGACTGAAGTATCAGTCTTACCTCTCTGTAATAATCCCCTTTCTTCATGTGTCAGATTATTGTAACTTAATTGCCGCACATTATTGAATAATTGTTCAAGTTCCTGTTCACAGACCTCTTTGAATGTATTAATGGCTGCACTGGTTGGGAGGTGAAAAGTAGATTTACCCCTAAATTTATGACATACATCCACATATTATGTGTTACATTCAAATGAGCAAGTCCTGTCAATATTCTCTATAGAATTGGTCTCCATAATATCAGATTGTCCCAGTTTTTTACATTTGAAAAAGACCTATGGCTTAAGTTACAGCAGACAATTTGAAAATCGATGTAAGTCTGAAATTTGTTGATAGAAGCTGTGGGTGCAAAAGACAAACCTTTATTTAAAAGTCTGATTTCTGCCTCTGTGAATTCTCTGTTTGATAGGTTAATTACCTTCTGTGATAATGTACCTGTTGGTATTGCTGGTGGTTATGGTCTTGTCTCCCATTCTGATAGGTGGATTATCTCTGATTCTGAAGAGGAGATTGTCTCCAATTCTGATGGGGGGGGGGGTTGCTGGTACAGTGGGTTCTGCTGTTGTGCATGTCTGTTCATTTGAACTCCAAGACCTCACCCTCTTACCCCTTCATGTCCTCCTCTCAGATTTATTTGTTGGTTTCCTGTTTGAAACCCCTGATACCTATTTGATGGTGTACTTCTTCTTAACCCCGACTGGGATTCCGGGGGTGATTGTTCCTGCTCTAAAAAATCATCCAATTTTTCCATCTTAGATCCACTTCTATCCATGCTTAAATTAAATGAGACTCGTCAGCCCCTTTTTAAAATGCCTCTCTGTCAATTTGATTTTTTCCAACTGTATACTTGATCTAACTTGTAATCCTCATGGTTCCTCTGATACTTTTTCTGTTTTGAGGCTTTTACTTCTTGATCCAACTTTTGAATAATCTCTTTTAGTCTATCACTGCATCTATCAAATTCTGAATGATCTTGAAAGGTTAAAACCATAGCTTCTTTGTCTTTTGTTTCTTCTGTCAGCTGATTACCAACTTCCTTACTACAGTCAATGATTAATTTAATCAATTTATTGGAAACTTCATCCAAAATCTCACACCATTTCTTCATAAGAGAGGATTTAAACAGGAGAAGGAGACAGGATTTAAACAGAGAGGGCACCCCACCTTCTCCATTAATTAAATAGGCTCCCTGGGCTCCTCCCAGAGGAGGCTACCAACACCAGAGGAGGAAGAGGAGGGGAGTTTCATACAGAAAGGGGATTGACCACTGGGAAGAATTTACATTGGAAACAGAGAAAAACTGACTTTTCACATGGCTTTTGTTTTACCTTATAACCAAGTGGCTTTATAGAGACAATTGGGAGGAATTTATGTTGGGCACAGAAGGGGAGTATCAAGGGAAAAAAAAACATTTTTGACTTTTTGAGGTGACTTTCTATATTCTATTATTTATCTTATAACCAAGTTATTTTATAGTCTATAGTTTCTTTAGTCAATTACAAGATAGGTCGTATTATGTGATCAGAAGGGGGAAGTAGAACTTGGAACATAAAAAAGGAGGGATTTGTGTGGGGGCTGGGTGTGATGACTTTTATGGTGTATTGTTTATCTTATAACCAAGTGATTTTATAGTTCTACTGTTCCTTTAGGCAATTACAAGATAGACTATATTATGTGATCAGAAGGGGAAAGTAGAACTTGGTACATACTAGGGGAGTGTTTGTGTGAGGGCTGTAGAAAGGGGTACTGAAGGAAGCAATTCTGGCTGATAGAAAAACAATGTGGCATGCCAGTGAAGGTGGCAGTAGGAGTGGAATAAGGTTGCAGCGGAGGAGTTGGCAGCAGGGGATGGGGGACTGGTACAGGGGCAGGAGGATCGCAGACAAACCAGGATAGGCAGAATAGCTGCAGTGATTGTGGGACTGCTATCTGGATGGGCACATTATAGAAACTAGGGGGGGCTGTCCCATTTGTCACAGGCTGAGGGGACTGGAGGCAGAGGTACAGTGGTTAGGAAGGGAGTTAGTGAGGACTGGTGGAGTGGGTGTGATCATTGGAACTGGAAGGTCACCTCCTCAGGGACCTAGTGGTACAGAATCAGTGGAAAGGAAGCTCATAGGAAACAGGTAAAACATTTTAGAAGCAGTAAGGGGGAACCTTGGAATAGCTTGAGAAGAGAAGCAAACAGTAGAAGTCCAGGGTCAGGTAATAGGTTTGTGGTGCTGGCTTCAATGGTGGATGATGAGGGAAGGGCTCTCTGGGAGGGGGCAGGAGGAGAAGGGAGTATTGAATGCCCAAGGGGAAACAGTCATGCAGAAGAGGGAGACAGTGGTAGGGGTAGTAAAGGGAAAAGAGATAGGGGTAAAGGGGAAGGTGACGGGGGTAAGGCAGTGGAGGCAGGAGGGAAGAATGGGCCTAGCATGGAAGGGAAGGAGTGTGACAATGCTGGGAGAAGATTGGTGTGTGTGTGGGGGGGGATAGGGGAAGGGGCAGGACTAGGGTAGAAGCTGGGGGCATAGTAGAAGGGATAGTTCAGCGGGGAGCATAGCATGTGAGAAGGAGGGTGGAGTCAAAGTGCTGGCGGACTCAATCCTTAAAGGAGTCAGATGGGGAAGTAAAGGGGAGCGGCATAGTTGAATATGGGTGGAATCAGTACCTGGATTGACAGCGGGTAGAGTGGGACAGATTATTCTCAAGTATGCAAGGACAGGAAGGGAGAAACCACGTGTAGTGGTGCACTTGGGTACAAATGACTTGGGGGGTAATATGGTCAAGTTGGTAAGGGAGAGGTTTGAGGAACTGGGGAAGTTGTGTGAAGAGGCAGGGAGATCAGTGGCCTCCTCAGAAGTGCTCCCAGTACCTAAGGCAAGCACAGTGAGGAAAGGAAGGATAGAGGAGTGCAACTCTTGGCTGGGAGCATGGTGTCAAACCAAAGGGTATGGGTTAGTAGGAGGCTGGTGTAACATCTTGGACAACAGTGACCTATTCACAGAGAACAGATTACATGTGAGTAAGGTGGGAGGGGGGTTGAAACAGAGGCTGGGGGAGTACATAGCAACTAAGGTGGATTCAAAGTAAGTGTGGGAGAGGCGAGTGTGCTGCAGGTACGCAGGGCCAGCGGAGAGGGGAACCAAACGAGCTTAACTCCAAGCTAGCAGGGATGGTACCGGGGTAGATTCACAGGGGGAGTTAAGGATGGTGACACACGGGTTCAGGAAGGGAAGGGAACTAGTTGGAGGGTTGTCTCCCTAAATGCAAGAAGCCTGGGGAACAAAACAACTGTGTTACAGGCTCTTTTGGCAGTGGGGATGGTCGACATTGTGGCCATCATGGAGACTTGGTGTCACCCAGTACCAAGACTGGGATTTGATGATCCCAGGGTATAGGATATACAGAAAAGATGAGGGCAAGGGGAAGGGATAGATGGGTGGCAATTTATATAAGGGAGGGGATAAGGTGTGCAAAGGAAGAGGGGGAGGAGGGTAGAACAGAGGCATAATGCTTGCAATTCCAGTATTCAAAAAGTAGGACACTGAGGATGGGAATGGTGTACAGGCCACTGGTTCAGGCATAGGACTTGGACAGGGAGTTAGCAGAACAGATTAAGAAGGTCTGTGGGACAGGAAACACCGTAATCATGGGGGACTTCAATCTACCAGGCGTGGACTGGAGCACATTCAAACTAGAACTTGTGCACCAAAAACCAGAACACAGAGATATAAATTTTAAATTTCAGTTCATGGATTTTATTTCCAAGTGCAAGCTAGCAGCACATGCCACACTGCCCCAGAGCTTTGGCAACTTGCCTTCCTCAGGGGGCATGGCCAGGGAATACACACTATTCCTTTATATAGGTATAATACCTTGATGTCACCAATACATCTTTACCAATAGAGGGATTTCTCTAAATACATGATCATTATCACTAGTATTCTGTGTGTATATACCTTAAATACAAATACAAAAAAATCCCCTATTATATAATCAAACAAATTATATTCTCAAATAGATAAATATAGAATAAGAATCAAGGTATTACATATCAACTTAGAAAAAAAATTAAAATTACAATTCATATTATTATAACAGCCTTGCACACTGCATGAAATTTATTGGATACAGTTAACTGCACATCAAATATACTATAATAAATCTTTTAATGTAAATACCTATAAATCACTTGTTCACTAATATGAAAACATTTTAACTAATTAAACATTAGTCCTATAAATTTTGCTTACAAGTGAAGATACAAGAGAGAGGAAAAGGACAAAAAGGGGGGGGGGGAAGGAAGGGGAGAAGGAAGGGAAGGGGAGGAGAGGGGAAAGGGAAAGGGGAGGAGAGAGAGGGAGAGAAGGTAAATGAGGAAAGGAAAATATTATAGGAAGGGTAATGGAAGGAAGGGTATTTTAAGGAATAAGAGGGATGGGTAGGTTACATGGAAGGGGAGGGAAGGGGTGTTGGGTATTGGGTTATGGACAAAAGGATGTGGAAGAGGGAAGGGATGGACGGGAGGGGAAGGAGGAGAGAGAATGGGAAGGGGACGGGGGAAGGAGGGGGGAGGATGGTTGTCTCAAGAAATTAAACAGTCCTTCCTTATCCCTATTCAAAGTTCATAAATTTGCTTCATTAAGCCTAATGTAATAGGGGAAAAGGGTAAGGTAAAGAGAAGAATGTCAAGGGGAGGAATAAAGGTTCCCATAATACCTTCACTTCATTTAGATGCATGAGCATTAGAGTACATTGTATAAGACTACAGACAGATATCCACCCCAAATCAAATTAATTTCAGCTTAATGTATAAACACTAGGGTACATTGTATACAACTATAGATGGAAATCCATTGCTATATAATTTAATCTGACATAGATTTTCAATATTTCTTAGATTTCAGAAAGGGTTTCAGGTCCCAAGTATCATTCAGCCCCTTAGGTTTTATAGTATCCAACTCATATATCCCAAATCCTTCCCATTCCAACAAAAGATTTTTTCTATAACCGCCCCTTAAAGGAAGTTTTACACCCCAACCACCTTGAGTGTAAGGGAAAAAGTGCTCCTGGAAGCATTCCAGGATAGCTTCCTGACACAGATGGTTATCGAGCTGACTCAGTTTGATGAAACTCTGGACCTAGTACTGTTTAACCGGGAGACTGTAGGGGAGCTGGGGGTGGAAGACCCACTGGCTGGGAGTGACCACCACTTGGTGTGGTTCACGCTCAGCATGGGCAAGGAAGCTGCGAGTACAGGCAACAGGGTGGCTGACTTCAGACATACTGACTTTGACAAGATGGGGGAAATTTTGGAAATACACCTGGCAGGAAGTAATCCACGCTTGGATGCAAACCAAAAATGGGAAATTATCAAATTAGGACTGATGGGGGCTATGAGGTCATGTACCAGGACACAGAGCAAGAAGAGAAGGGCTAAGAATCCATGCTGGTTGAATTGGGAGGTCTTATAAGGAGCGAGGGCAAAAAAAAAAAACAGCATTTAGGAGATTCAAGAAATCCTGGGGGGGAGGGGGGACAGGGGAAATGTAGTTGAAGAAGTCCAAGGAAGTAACCAGACTAGTCAGGGTGGCCAAGGCTTTCAAAGAGCTAAGGATGGCACAGGATATCAAGCACAAGGAAAAGGACATCTTCAGGTACATAAGGGAGAGAAGGACCTTCAAGGACCAGGTAGTGAGGATTGGGAAGGAAGGAGGGTGGGTGGAGAAAGGGGCGGAGTAGGCAGAAACACTAAATGAGTACTTCTGTTCTGTGTTCATGAAGGAGAAGGGCAGACAGCTGTCTCAGGGGATGGGGAACGTGGGAAGGGGAAGGGATGACAGATGAGGTAATTAGAGAGGGCTGGGTGCTGGAGAGTCTGAAGGCACTGAGGGTCAATAAGGCACAGGGCCAGACAGCATTCACCACAGGGTGCTGAAAGAGCTGGCAGAGGTCTTGACGGGGCCACTGGCAGACCTGTTCAATACTTCCCTGGACACAGATTGCATACCACAAGATTGGAGGTTGGTTCACATGGTGCCCATCCACAAAAGTGGCCCAAAGGATGAACCAGACTATTACAGACCATTAAGAAATGGGTAGAAAGAATGATGTATTCTGATTGGCCGAGAGCTGCTTTCAGCTGGGCCGTTATCCCAACACAATGACCCAGCTGAAAGTACTATGTTTAAAAATGCATAAAATTTACTAAAAATAACTCATTTCATAATTGCAATTGGGCACTCCAGTGGGTGTCTTATGGTGGGCTAATGGCCCTTCTCGGGTGGTGGAAGCCCTCGGCTACACCTCGTGCTTCAACCCACCCTGAGGTGGGCCGTTATTCCACCATAACACACCACCTGTCATGCCTTATTGCTTAAGTAAGCCTCACATTCATCATTGGAAAACTAATGGAGACAATCCTGAAAGAGAGGCTAATGACCTTTTTAGAAGATAATGGACTCTAGGATGATCAGCAACATGGGTTCATCTAAGGAAGATCCTGCTAGACCAACCTAGTTGAGTATTATGACTGGGTGATGAGGGAACTAGATAAGGGCCATGCAGTGGATGTCCTGTATTTGGACTTCAGCAAGGCCTTTGATTCTGTGCCTCACGGGTGATTGGGGGGGAAGTTGTAATATGTGGGAGTGGGGACAAAGATGGTAAACTGGATCATGAACTAGCTGAAGGGGAGGCAGCAACAGGTGATTGTGGAGGGGGGACTCTCATCCCCAAGGCCTATGATGAGTGGGGTTCCACAGGACTCGGTACTGGGCCCGGTGCTGTTTGGGATATTCATAGCAGGTATCTCACATAGCATCAGGAGTAAGATCAGCCTGTTTGCTGATGATACTAACATGGGGACAGTGGTGGATGGCATAGTTGGGTGGCAGGGGCTACAAGATGACCTGACTAAACTGGAGGAGTGGTCAGAAATGTGGCAGTTGGGTTTCAATGTGAAGAAGTGCAAGGTTCTGCACTTCGGAGCCAGGAACCCAGGGAGGAGCTACCAGTTGGGAAGGGTTCAGTTAGGTATCACTGAGGAGGAAAAAGATCTAGGGGTGGTTATTATTGGGAATATAAACAATTCAGCTCAGTACAGGAAGGCAGCAGCTAAAGCCAACAGGATGCTGTTGTATTGCAAGAGGAATCTCATCCAGAGGAACGGAGGGAGGTGATCCTGCCTTTGTACAGGTCCCTAGTCAGGCCACACTTGGAGTACTGCGTGCAGTACTGGTGTCTGTTCCTGAAGAGGGATATCGGATTACTGGAATGGATACAGTGCAGAGCAACTAAGATGATCCAGGGATTGGAGGATAAATCCTATGAGGACAGGCTGAATGAGTTAAATATGTACACCCTGGAGGATAGGAGGGACTGGGGGAGATGATCAAGACCTTTAAATACTTAAAGGGGATAAACAAGACAAGTACAGAAGGGGTCTTTAAGTTGAGGAGGGGGTGGTTCATGAGAAGGCATGGTCTCAGATTGAAGGGGGAAGATATAGGAGAGAGATGAGGAGACATTTTTTCACAGAGAGGGTTGTGGCTAAATGGAACACTCTGTCAGAGGAGGTAGTATCCTGTAAGATGGTGCACAGTTTTAAAAGGGGATGGGACAGAGTCGGGGGGGTAACAGTGAGGGGACAGGGGAGGCAGCTGCAATGTAGGGGTGCTAGCTGCACATTTGAGCAGAGTTGATAGACCATGAGGCCTGTTTCTGCTGGCAGATTTATATGTTCATATATTTGTATAAATTCCTCCACTTCCAGGCTGTAGGAGGGATTTTTGAGCAGTCTGAGACCCCAAGATATTCTATGTACCTGAACCTGGTTCCAATATATTTTACAAGTTTTAATCACCATCTTCTCCAGGGTTTTGAATATATCCTGCAGTGAGGTAGCTTTCATACTTTGCTGTGAGTTTGCTGCTGCTTCAGGGTAAATGAGAAATGGGTTGGCTCTCCCCACTGCTGTGAGTAAATTATTAATGTACGTGAATGGATTGTTGGTTGTGTGTGCTAAATCTGGGGTCCTTTCTAAGGACATGCTTTTGCCCCATATGTGAAAAATAACCTGCCACTGGACACCTTAAGTTGGCTATTTGTCAATACAGCTAAAGTACAATGGAGCCTAATGGTGTATATATATAGACCAGGTTTTGCACAGAGTATGTATAATTCTTACTGTAATCCATGCAGTTTTCAAAAATCATACAATGCCAGACAAAAAGGATGTCACACTGGGATGGGATGGGGTGCTCAAAGATAAAAATCCAATGTATGAAACAGCCACCGGCACCTCAAGAAGAACTTGGAAAAACATAATATTTGGACACAAAGCAGCTGTATTTCTTACAGGCTTTGTATTTCTTATCCCCATTATTTATTACTGATGTCACATGCTGAAAACAGGACACTTGTTCTTGAAGGGTTCATCAGCTCCTATTGCTTCTTCACAACCTGATGTCATAATACTCTGCTTGTGGCATCACAGTTATTCCCATGGCAACAGACTGTGATGTCACAGCAGAGCATTATGATTTCAAGTAGAGGATAGGCTATAGAGGCAGATGAACTCTATGGCATAAAGATCATGTTTTTGTGAGCATTTGTTCAATAATAAATAATGAAGAGAAGCATTCTATACAAGACATATGAAATACAAGCTCAGTTGTGTCTAAATAGTATATTCTCCAAAGTTTTCCCAAAGGCATCAGCTGCTGTTTAATCACACAATCTAGCACTCATCACCTTGTAAAAGATATGTTGTTCCAAACTTGTTATCAAAAAAGTGGCAACTTTATTTAAGGTGCCAGGGTTAAAACCAAAAACATGCCTTGATGCATTTCAGATTCACTCCTTTTTCAAAAGACATGTCACAAAACTGCAAACCACTCCTTATATACATATAATGTGATGTCATCACCAAATGTCAAAATTACATCATAAATTGTCTAAACTATTAACACACATGATTAAACAGTGATGTGATGACAAAAAATATATAAAAAGTATTGACTTTGGACACACAATGATATACAGTGGTGTGAAAAAGTATTTGCCCCCTTCCTGATTTTCTCTATTATTGCATATTTGTCACACTGGATGTTTTCAGGTCTTTAGACAAAATGTAATATTAGATAAAGGGAACCTGAGTGAACAAATGACACTTGTTTTTTTTTATTATTTCACTTATTTAATGAAAAAAAGTTAACCAACACCAATTGGCACTGTGTGAAAAAGTAATTGCCCCCTTACACTTAATAACTGGTTACGCCACATTTAGCTGCAATGACTGCAACCAAACACTTCCTATAATTCAATATCAGTCTTTCACATCGCTGTGGAGGAATTTTAACCCACTCTTCCTCGCAGAGACTGCTTTAATTCAGTAACATTTGTAGGTTTTCGAGCATGAACTGCTCTGCTTCAGGTCCTGCCACAGCATCTCTATTGGGTTTAAGTCTGGACTTTGACTAGGCCACTCCAAAACTTTAATTTTACTTCTTTTTCGCCATTCTGATGTGGACTTGCTTTTGTGTTTTGGATCATTGTCTTGCTGCATGACCCAACTACGCTCAGCTTCAGCTGATGGAAGGATGACTGGACATTCTCCTTAAGAATTTTCTGGCACAGAGCAGAATTCATGGTTCCTTTAATTATGGCAAGTCATCCAGGTCCTTAGGCAGCAAGCATCCCACACCATCACACTACCACCACCATGTTTGACTGTTGGCATGGTGTTCTTACTGTGGAATGCTGTGTTTGCTTTACGCGAGACATTATGGGATCCATGTTGTCCAAAAGTTCCACTTTGACTCATCTGTCCATAGAACATTTTCCCAAAAGGCTTGTGGATCATCCAGGTGCTTTTGGCAAATGAGAGACGAGCATTTATGTCCTTCTTGGTTAGCAGTGGTTTCCGCTTTGCTACTCTCACATGAAGCCCATTTTTGCCCAGTCTCTTTCTGATTGTGGAGTCATGAACACTGACCTTAGCTGAGGCAAGAGAAGCCTGCAGTTCTTTTGGTTGTTGTTTTAGGATCCTTTGAGACTTCTTGGATGATTTTACACTGCGCCCTTGGAGTAATTTTGGCAGGCCGCCCACTCCTAGGAAGGTTCACTACTGTTCCAAGTGTTCTCCATTTGGAGATTATGGCTCTCACTGTGGTTTGATGGAGTCCCAGAGCCTTAGAAATAGCTTTGTAACCCTTTCCAGACTGATAGAGGGCAATAAAATGTTTTTCTGATCTTTTCAGGAACTTCCTTTGATCATGGCATAATGTGCTTGTTGAATCTTTGTCCTGGCAATGTGACTCTGATGGTAAGGGCCAAAATAAGTGAGGTTTATATTGAGCAGGGCTGGCTGTAATCAAGCCTGGCTGTGTTTAATCAGCTGACTCTAATTATCCCTTTAATTGGGTTGATTTAACTAGGGCATTACTTTTTCACACAGTGCCAGTTGGTGTTGGTTAACTTTTTTCATTAAATAAATGAAACAAGTAAAAAAAAAAAAGTGTTATTTGTCCACTCAGGTTCCCTTTATCTAATATTATATTTTGTCTAAAGACCTGAAAACATCCAGTGTGACAAATATGCAATAATAGAGAAAATCAGGAAGGGGGCAAATACTTTTTCACGCCACTGTACACATATAAATAAAAAACATCTAAAAACTCTAATTCTGTAATGTAAATACATCATATTCCATCCATTCCCAGAACTGTATGGAAATAACAACTCCTGATGGAGCTCAGTTTTCATCATCACAGCAGAGGGGATTTAATTCTTAATGTAGATTCAAAATCTGATAATAAAAAATTAATTAGTGTTTAAATTTTAACGATTAACCATTTTATTTATTTATTTATTTGTTTATTTGGTTTTTGATAGCCGGGTAAGTACACTAGACATTAAATATGCCTATTTTCAGGCATGGCCAAGGAGAGTACAAGTCAAAACAATAGTGATACATGGTACAGAGAACATTAAAGTATACCGTGGGTAATGTAAGCTAGTAACAGATACAAAAGTAGAAGAAACAGGTAAATACAGTGTAACAAGGAGAAATCATACATAATATTTTGAAGATGTAGAGGTTGAATCAATTGCAGATACAAGCGATAAAGAAAACAGATACCGTGTAACTGGGAGAAAAAACTGTTTAAGAACAACAAACCCAGAAAATGAATGAAAACAAGTTGGTTAAAGTAGACAAGAAGCAGCATACATAAGTGCATAAGGTTGAAACAACAAGACAAACAGTACTCAGGTAGCATAGGCAGAGGTGTGTCAAGGAGGAAGGAAGCAGGTGCAGGGGTCAGAGACCAAGAGGTAGTGACATAGCTCCCTTTTGAAGCAGGCATGGGTTAGTGGAGAGGAGATAGTGGAGAGTATTGGACCATCAATGGACCTATGCTATTAGCGTGGGAGCAAGTTACGTTACTGTCTTAAATCAGTCAGGTTATTTTTAGTAGTTTCTTGGAGTTGGTGGGCTTTAGTCCCAACACCTCCCTGTTAAAAAAAAGGGTGTGTGTAGGGGGCAAAGCCTCTCAACTCAAACTGACACAACAACATCAACAGTAAGTGCAAGAATGCGCTGTATTCACAAAAGTTTTATGCTACTAGCGTACCGCTGGTCTGATACACTCCACTATTGCCAGTGGAGAGATGAATGGATGCAATCTGGGAGTTCCAAACATACGGGGCAAAGTAGGAGAAAGCCTTGGATCCCATGGTCATTTTGCACCTAGGAACAGATAGCAGAGGCTGATCTCAAGAGTGATGGGGGTAGTGGAGGCTTGGAGCAGTCAGCAGTAAGACTAGGGTGGGGGTAACCCCACTTCTGATGATTTTATCAATCAGGGTGCCAAGGGCACAGGAGCAGTTTGCCTTAGGGGATAGCCAGTCTAAACCACTGTAAAGCTGACAGTGGGGGGTGAGAAGATGTGAAGCCAAAGCAAAACAACAACTATTATTGTAGGTAATGTCCCATTTATGGAAATCAATTTTGGCAGTACCTACTAATATGGCAGAGCCATAGGTAAGGGCAGGAAGAAGAACACCCTACACAATAGCGATTCTGGCAGAGGGTGTAAGGGCATAACTAGTTTTAAAGGCCAGGCCAAGCTTGTAGTTAGCAGCTCTACAGGTGTTTAAGATGTGCTGGGCAAAGTCAAGAGAGAGGTCAATTTGTCTAAATTGTAAGTATGGGAATATTGTGTCTATTAGTTAATACATTTCAAATATGGAATCAATTGCAATTTAAAAATTCTCCCTCTAATAAAACATATGTTTAATACAAATCATATTTCAGATTGAGATCAACAAAGACAATACCAGGGTAAGGGTTGAAAATCGGAAGGGGGAAGGGAAAGAAAAAAAGGAGCAGTGTGGAGGGAAGGGAGAAAAAGAAAGAAAAACATGAGCAAAACAGAAAAAAGGGTTTAATTGGCTAATAGGTTAACAGGCACCAGAACAAACTTGGCCTTAGCAAATTGGAGCAAGTATTAGACAGATGTCAAGGTGGAAGATAAGTCTGTGAAGGGACTTATAGATTTGGGAAGCAGACAGACCCTGGTGCATGTTGAAGTTCTGGGAAAAGACCGTGCAAAAGGACTGGGTACTGGGGTCATCTACATCCACAGGGACACTCAATACTATCTAACCAGACAAGTGACTCTAAACATAAATGGGGTGTTGCACCAAATGAATGTGGAGGTAGAGCCAAAGATACCTGCAGTTCTGATTATTGGAAATGGCTTTCCACGATTTGCTAAATTAATCACAAAGAGAGTAAACCCTGCTGTTTCAGCAGCTGCAAGAGCAGAGGCAAAGAAAATCTCAGATGCTGGGGACTCTGTTTTTTTTGGTGACTTTGATTCAGACTTGCCTGAGCCCAGTTCCAAGATCTGGAAGTTCAGGAAAGAAAGAAGACACCTAAAAAAAAAACAATGGCAACAAAAGACTGATAGACATAAGGGGTTGATACATGAAAAATGCTGACACTGAACCGATAACTGTGATTTTGTTTCTGAGCAAACTAACAATGTATTTTACCACAGTGCCAGGCTGAGCAAAAGGGGTTGAGCATGTAATAATGATAGAGAATGCTCGTCCTATCAGACAGAAGATATACAGATTATCAGAACGGTTAAGAGCAGATGTGGTTAACAAAATACAAAAAATGAAAGAATTGGGTATCATTAAAGAATTGAGAAGTGCTTGGTTATCACCAATGGTGATTGTAAATAAAAACAAATGTGGTGTAAGAATCTGTATTGATTTTATGAACATACAAAACTGCCAGCAGATACAGGCCAAATGGTCTGTTGTGTCTGCTCAATTGTGCAGCAAAGAGGTTAGACTCCTGCTGCTCGCCCCACCCTTCCCCCCTCTCTTTCTCCCTTATCTTCCCACTGACTAGTATCTTGCCCTTAACCCTGTCCCACCCCCTTTTATCTGAAGGTTTCGATCATATCATCCCTTTCCCTTCTCTTCTCCAATGAGTACAATGAGTACAGGTTGAGGTCCTTCAACCTAGCCTCATAAGGTTTCCCCTCCATGCCTCTGATCATTTTAGTTGCCCTCTACTGTACCCCCCTCCAGTAACCTGATGTCCTTCTTTAATCATGGGTTCCAGAACTGTACAGAGTACTCCAAGTGCGGCCTCACCAGTGACCTGTACAGTGGCAGAATGACTTCCTCCCTCCTAGAGGTGATTCCTGTAACAATGCACCACAGCATTCTATTGGCTTTTGCTGCTGCTTTCCTGCATTGAGATGACTGGTTCATATTCTTTGTGACCATTACCCCCAAATCCATTTCCATTTGATATTTTAGGAAACTTAATCAAGAGCCCATATTTGACAGCTAAGCTGTGCCCAGGATAGATGATTAGATGGACAGAATTGGAAGTGCCAAGTACATTAGTACCTTCAATCTCACCAAGGGTTACCAGAACATTCCCTCAGTTAAAGAATCCAGAGACAAAACTGCATTTTCCACTCCAGTTGGGTTCTATCAGTTCACCATCACGCTGTTTGGTTTACATGGTTCACCTGCTACATTCTAGTTGTACATGGATATAATTCTTGCCCCTCACACTGGCTATTGTGCTGCTTATCTGGATGAGGTTGTGGTATACAGTGGAGACTGTAAAAGTCACATGGAGCACCTATGAGCAGTTAACCAATCTATCAAAAATGTAGATCTGGCCATTAATCCTAGCAAGTGTATATTAGGCATGCGGGAAATGAGATATTTGGGTTATGTTTTGGGATATGGGCAAGTAAAGCCAAAGATTTCCAAGACAGAAGGTGTAGTTAACAGTACTGTCCCTAAAACAAAGGAACATGTCAGATTAGTTTTAGATCCTGCTGGTTACTACTGGAGATTTGTTCCCAGCTTTACCTACTTAGTCACTCCCATCACTGAACTCATGAAAAACAGTAGCTGATTAATATGAAAGTTTCCCCGGAGTGTGATGTGGCTTTTCATGCCATGAAGGTTGCATTATATCCAGCCACTGCTTCAAAATGTCCAGACATTGGGAAACTTTTTCTGTTACAGACACATGCATCAGACATAGGCCTAGGTGCAGTCCTGAGTCAGCATATAGATGGGAAGGAACATCCCATTCTGTATATTAGTAGGAAACTACATGACAGAGAGAAAAAGTACTCCTCTATCGATAAAGAATGCCTTGCTGCAAAGTGGACAATAGAGTCCCCTAAGTTGTATCTGCTATGAACTGACTTTGTACTTATAATAGGCCACAATCCCCTCTGTTGTCTTAATCAAATAAAGGATAACAATTCCAGAATCACAAGGTGGTACCTGGCACTACAGCCATTTAAATTCAAAGTGATGCACAAATCAGGAAAAGAGAATATCACTGCTTATTTTCTGTCAAGTAAAATAATGGTTGAGAAACTGAAATGTCAGAAGGTTGAAAAAATGGGTGCGCATAACCAAAATGTTTGTTGTAAAAGGTGTTAGGAAAAGGGATATGGCATATGCAAAGAACTCTAAATGTTACTAGGCAGTGTTAAAATAGAAAGAAAAGAAGGTTTTGGAAACCAGTTTTTTTTAAACAGGTTCGCTCTTAAAGAGGGCAGTGTATGACAGGGTTGGGAAAGACCCTGTCACATTGTTATGTAGAAAGAGTTAAAAACAAGGATCTATTTTGTCCTCTCCTATTCTGTCACTTATGTGTCTCTTGCCTGTTTGATTTCATAATCAAATCTTTCTTGTGGCATCTAGGAATTGGGCACTTCGATGATCCCACAATTTCCCTCTATTATCTCCTTTCCTTCACTTGCTGTTTCTATTCTTTTTTCTCCACTTTCTTCTCTGTAGTTAAAAAAATATATGTATCTTTCTGAGAAGCTGGGATCCCTTGGTTTGCAGCTATATATGATTATATTGTTGAATTATTGCAGAAAACTATTTGGATTTATTAGAAAGAATATCAATCTGGAACATGGGGGGAGGGAGGGAGTGATCTTGAGATGCATTTTGACCTCTACAAGCTTGTTTACAAAGTTGTCATCAGGAACCCAACTCTGGGACAAAATGTATTATTTTTTTGCACCTGTTAAGACTAAATGTGCTCTTCAGGCTACCCTCAGTATGGAAACTGACACAGTTTTAAGACATTTTGTAAAAAGCATGAAATGTAATTTACAATAACCAGATGCAGAGTTTGAACTGCCAGGCAAAAAACATCTAATAAAAAGAGTGCAATGTTTTGTTTGGAGATATAGATTGCGATTTAAACTGAGAGAGAGACTCAGATGCAGGATTTTTTGTTCATAATGCCTCTGTGAAAAGCTATTTCAGTTTTATTGTTTTTGATAGTAATAAAATGCTACTTGTGAATTTTATAACTTCTCATGGTCTGCCTATGTTTCCTGATTTATGCCTCTACAACAATCCAGTGCAAGTGTGCTGGCCAGTTTGGGAGGTAGGTGGGGAGTAGGCATGCCTGTGGAAGTTCAGCCGAGTGCAACATGCACAATGGTATTTGTGCTCCGCTGAGCCAGTGTCAAAGGGAACTTACTGTTACGCCAGCCAGAGGTCTGCTGTAGCAGCTGTGCACTCTCCTTGACAGGACCTCTTAAGGCACCATGGTGCCCTGCAGCTATGGACCCCTGCCACACTCAGTGCTATGGAGGACTAGGAGGCAGTGGAAGACTGCAGGGCACCGATGTTTGAAAAGATATCATTCTTATACCTCCACTGGGGACATGGCAGCCCATATGCGGGCTGCCATGTCTCATGATTCCCTGCTGTAATGGAGTGGAGGATCCACTATGTAGCTTGATTGGGGCTACCAATTGGAAGCCCCTGGTCCAGCTCACATCCATCTCCCTGTCTGTCCCTACCCCTAATGTGGAGCTAGACAGCCATGCTAGGAGTTCCCTGGCCCACCCAGGGGGATGTGCATACCAGGCTGGTTATACAGCATGCACCTCTACTGGCACATACCAGGCCCATTAGTGAATAGAGCTCACTGTGCATGCCAAATTTTTTAACCCAAGTTAATAAATTTAAAATTGTTTGAAATGGGATTACCAAAGGCATCTACAGCAGGGTAAGCACTAGAGTAATGTACTGCCCTGCCCATTTGTCAAACTTAATGTTGTTTTGGTTTTCACTGTAGATCATGCTGAAAACAGGCAATATTTTTACTTTTGCATGTAATTTGTATATCAGCAAACCTTTGTCAAATCAGGCTGAAATATTGCATTCAGGCTTTCTGTATTCTGGTATCATCTATAAACCTTTATGTACAATGGCATCCCCAGGATGAAACCCACCTATAAAGCACTCTGCAGTATGCTGCAGCAGACCTACTGAATAAAGCAATGTAATTTCTCTTACACTCTCGCCCTGCAGTGTAGTTGTCCTCTCTTCCACACCTCCCCTTTCTTTTTACTCTTCTCACTTTTCTTTAACCCTCCCTTTCATCTCTCCCTTGAGTTATCCATATTTTAGTACTTACATGTGTATTGTATTTATTTGTTCTATATTGCCCTGTACTCTACTACCTAATTACAAAATACTGTAAACTGATGTTATGTCTTGTTTGTTGTCTGTACCTGACATGGAACCTATGTAATGAGCCAGTCCTCAAAGGTTTATTCTGAGATTATTAATAAAAAAAACTAAAAAAAAAAAATAATTAAAACATATTTCAATGGCAATTAGTCCCTTTTGTCATGCAGGAAACGATGGCATTCATTTCATCCTGGCAGTATCGCACTTTTCTGAATGACAAAAGGGACTGATTGCCATTGAAATTACATTGCTTTATTCAGTAGGTCTGCTGCAGCATTCTGCAGAGTGCTACAAAATGCTGCAGAATTTGGTTTCATCCTGGGGGATGCCACTGTAGGTAGGTACAGTAGGTAGGTATATAGGTACAGCAGGTAGAATTATATTTATATTAGGGTGTCCCTCCAATGCTTAGAGTACCTGTACAAAGCAAAACAATAACAAAGTAAGAAATTATAAAGAAAGAACATTAACAGCAAAAAAAGTTAAAAGAAAAGACAGATAGAGGGCTATGGTACCCAATCAGGGTGCTGAAGCACGAGCAGGCTTGATAGACCAACAGGCCTACCCTGCTGGCATCTAGTATGTTAGTATGTTAAAAAAAATGCAATCATTTATCATACCTCCAAAATGTGTAAAATTCAT